>JBBPBX010033356.1:9107-33308 GCA_038048925.1 Garcialebias charrua
TACAGTATAAATACAGCAGATGGGTATATGAATAGAATGCAGCAGCTTTAATCGGGTCCCGGAGGTCACTGGTGCCTATATCCAGCAGTCACTGTGCGAGAGGCAGGGGACACCCTGGACATGTCTCCAGTCCATCACAAATAATTCAAAATACAAACGTAAACAAAGATTTCAGCCTACTGTATTGCATAAACATTTAACTCAAAATAAAATAGACTTCAAAATCATATTGCATTCATCCATGTTTCAAATGTGTATGGATGGATTTTGTTTAAAAGATTTGTTTGGTAAATCTTTTCAACAAAAGCCATCTATCCATCATCTTTACCCGCTTTATCCTTATCGGGTCCTGGAGGTCACTGGTTCGGGTCAGATTTCTTCTTCTTTCTGCCACCTTTCATTTTATGTATTCTTTCATATACTATGAGATATGGTTTTATTTTCTTTATCTTTTGGGTTTTAATGTAAATAAATAAATAAATAATAATAATAATGATAAATAAATAAAAATCGATTTTGGGGCTTTTAGAATCCATTCTGAATCGCGAGGACTAAGAATCTAGATTCCTTAAAAAAACTTTTTTTTTTTCTGCACCCCTACTTATAATACTACTCCTACTTCACGTTTTTTCACTTATCACATGTCATCAGAGTACGGATCCCCCGCGATAAACGATGGACTACTGTATGTCGTTTTAGGCAATTTCTTTTTAAAAAATGCTGCAAATTGTAATTGTAAATTTTTTGAAATAATGTTTTCTGTGACAGAGAACCAAGAATACTTTGAGAAACATCGCTGGCCACCTGTTTGGTACTTGAAAGAAGATGACCACTACCAAAGAGCACGTAAAGAGCGGGACAAGGAGGACTACCTGTACCAGAGACGGCAATGTAAACGCAAGTGGCTCTTCTGGAACATTCCTTCCTCCCCAAACTCAAACTCTTCATCCGGCTCATCTGCTATCATCTGACAAAGTGGTGGTAAGGGGAGGAGAACAGTGGAAAATAACCACGACTTGCTTTGTGTGCCCAAATTACTTCCTGCATTTGCAGGCAAACAACACTTGAGGTCACCTCAGTCCATAGACTTTAAGCCTGATGTATAGAAGACTCAAACCTCAGTGATGTGAGCGTTACCAACACATGGCTCGGTGCAAGTTTTAGCTATAAAAAAGACTCTACTGGCACAAAACATTCCACCTCTGTCATCACAACTATCTGATAACTAAGTGCTGCTACCAGCTGTAACAACCAGCAATTCAACCCTGAACAAAAGTCTCAGAGATGTAACACTTTGCCTTGAAGTGTTTGTACAATCTGCCAAACTGTGTACAATACGATCTCTCTAACAGGATTTACAATAGCTTAGCCTCGCTAATTACAGTATAGAAGTCATTCATTCAGTTATTTATTTTTTTAATGTATGCATAAAGGGAAAAAAATGCTACTTCAATTTATTTTTGTACATTAATTCAAATCGTCAGTATTCTTATCAAGATTTATAAAGCTTAAAGTGGTGTGACATTTATGTTCACCAGTTAAATGTTGTGGCTTTCTTTGTGGCTCGTTGTCACAAAAGGGCTTAGGTTCACAAGACAAAGTGTTTGGACTGAAAATAGCAACAACAAAAAAAGTAAGACTAATATTTTATATGTGTTGCTGAATGAGGCTTACTGTATAAATTAATTTATGTGCAGTTGTGGCATTTAATGGTCATTTCCTTACGATCACCGTCATCCTGGAAAGCAACATGAAATGCTTTTTATTTTTTCCAAATGCATTAGTCTCCGGTGGTGGATGCAGCTGGATATGGAACGTTGGAGAAGACGCGTCCTCGTGTTTGGGTGAAGTGGCTTCAGCGAACCTTTAGCACTTTCTGGAGTTTGCAGAGACACAGATAAACTTCCAACCACAGCAGGAAAGACTGTAGACTCTAATACGACAAAAGGAACAGGAGAGGATAAAAGAAAAATCTGACATGGTTGTAAAGATGTAATCACCTTTCTGGATTTGCTCACCATTCCTCATGTATTATAACGTTTTTTTTTTCTTTTCTATTGTATTTTATTGTAATACGGGCTGCAGAATTATTGAATTAGTAGGTATATATTAGTAGGCAGATCACATATATCTAAAGCAAATCATGTAAAATATCAGAAGACCTGCAAACAACTTGCATATATCAAATATGCTGTTACACAAAGTTGTGCACTGCAGGCAGTGAGCAGAATCTTACAGTATTACTGAGTAAACAGTATAAACTTGACTTACTACTGTGCAGATATTTACTGTTGAAAATACTAATACTTATTGTGCTGATTTCCAGGTACCTCTGTTACAAACTGTAGTATAGATGCAAATCATGAGCAATTTAAAGTAAATGTTGACTTAGTGTAAAATAGGATTGTCGTGCAAAGTAAACATACAGTATTTCAATATAAATTTCATTAAAATGGCAAGATACATGCATAAATCATTCTATCGTCATAAAAAACAACCTTTTCTATTAGGAGCATTTAATTTTTCATTTAAAAGCCTGCCATTGGTTGAGGTATTACTAAAAAGATATTTAAAGCATCTTGAGAGGTAAAAATGTTACAATGAAATTGTGACAAAACCATTTTTTTCCAGTTCCTTTTCAGTGAGAACTGACTGTGTAACCATAAAAAGAAATGAGAATACAGTATGTAATAAGAAAATGTAAAATATAGATAATAGGTGGAGCTCTAAGCAGTGGCTTTAAACCAATATTAGCTACATTGGCGTTCTAATGCTTATTTAACAGATGATTTGTCATTAAAAATTACTGTACAAATACATCATAGAAGCTTAATCATTAGAAAACATTTTCAGAAATATTGTAGCGCAAGCTTTGAGATAAAAATATTCAAAACGATTTAAGAAATAATTAATGTCCTGTAACAGAAAAAGTTTAATGTAACTAGTTATCAGCACGACGGTCTCTAGTATCGGAGACTGATACAGTTCCTGGACAAACATTTACTTCCTCTGTGCATTTCTCAGTGATTATCCTGCTGATGCGTTGCATCAACACCTCATGCCTTAATGCAAAGCGCACTACAGTTTATGGTGTTGAATGTGGAGTATTGTTACTGTGGTCACTAGTTTGTTTGCCGTATATTTAAAGTGCCATGGTGCTCTGTAGGCTTTGTGTGTAATTGTAACCATGTACAAACCATCATTTGGATTTAGAGGAGTCAAAAGGCATGATTTGGTTGTAGGCGTTAGATGAGTGGGTTTTTGTTTGAACACTGAAGTTTTTGTCATCTAAATTTGTTGTAACTATTGAAACACTTGTGTCGACAAGACCAGGTAATGGTATTAATGACAAAAAATCAAATTGTGACAAATGAAAATGATTTTTTTTGCAGGAATTTTTAATCAGCATAGCTGTTTTGATATTTCCTTAATGAGCTCCAGCTTTTGATTCTGCAAAGTGATGCTAAACACATTACTGAAATATGTAACTATTTACTGTATGGTGATTTCTGCAATTCAAACGTAACACTGAGATTGATAGTAGCTCTTGCATAGTTTAACACAGACCTTATTTTTTACTATGCATATTCAAATGCAAAGCTGCGCTGCTTTGTAGCACTGCTTCTCTTCAAACTGCATCGCAGCGCATTGCAAGATCTTTAGAAATAAAACCAACATCAGGTACGGTATGAAAAAGATAAGACTGAAAATTACAAAACGTTTTTACTGGGACCCTTTTTTCCCTCCATGTTTGGGTGCTATAACACAGCTGCAGAGAAGCACAAACCAAAAGGAGCTTTAGCAGCATCGGAACTACATTATAAGGTAAATGCTGCACAATCACCGCTGCATAGTTTACGAGGCCTTGTTCCAAAAGATGAGGGGGAAATAAATAAAATACAAACGGGAATTAAAATAAAAGAATGTTTCTTAGTGTGTGAAGTCTGGCAGACATTTTATGTAATGTCCAGGTAATTTTGTTCTTAGACAAACTGTTTTTATTGTTTAGAAGCATAAGAATTTGAGTAGCATGTTTTTGAAAATGTGTAAATAACGTTTCAATAAATGAATAAACATGTACAGTATGGCGCATGTCTTGTTTTATTTCAACCTGTTTTAGTCATGACACCTGAAACTCCTGCAGCTTCACGTTACTAGATCCAGTCCTGCGCATGCGCAGTAAGAGCATCTGACTCCGAGGAGCCAACCCTCCCCTTTTTTTTCTCCAAGCGAGGAGGAGCCAGCCAACCTGCAGAAGAAACACAAGAGCAGCAGCACTTTCAAAATGGTAAAAGCAAATTATCACTGCTGTCACAATGATAATGTAAATCACTGTAGTGTGTGTGGGGTTATTTACCCGCTGCTTGCTAGCTTCGCGAACATTTACTGTGGTGTCGACATGTAAAAAAAAAAAAAAAGTAAAAACAAACCAAGAGGTGATGAGGGCTGAACTTCGGTTGAAGTGAGTACAGTATTTAACCACATTTTAGGATACGTTAACAAGTTTACACTTTATGAGTTCTTCAAAGTTTAATATGGATAAGAAATAGGATGAACTGGCAAAATGTCTGTCTCTTCAAAGCGAACTGTCTGCGTTATGTCGGATACCCACCTAAATTGTCAGAACGCTCCTGCCGCTCCCTTTTGGCCGCTTGTCACTGATGCCGGGTACCCACTGGAACGCGTCTGATGACGCGCACAAGGGGGAGGCAGAGGGTCATCAGTTGTTGGGTTTTCATGCTGCTGGCAGATAAAATCAGCAGCACATGACCCCCGTTTGTACTGTAGTGGGTTTTCTACGAGCCGAACTGCAGCTCTGAAAGTCTTTGTTGAGATTAAAATGTTTTTTTATGTTTGGGGTGATCGTACGCTGAGCGGACAGCAGCAACTGTTTAAAATGCCAAGATTCTTACCGGAGTCTGGTTCCAATTCATGGAGGCTGATGAGGTAAGTTTAAAAAGTCCAAAAAAAGTCCCGTTGTCGTTGCGTCATCACATAGCAGAGGCTCTCCCGATTGGTTGCTGGACGCGTCGAGCAACGTCGAGCCGCAAAAACATCAACTTTTGATGCCGGTTACCGACCGGACCCGTGTCGGGCGGCTGAAGCGGCCGGTTTACATTGAAAGTCTATGTGGAGACGCGTCGAAGCACGGCGAACCGTGAAGCGGTGCGTTTTGAGTTTTTGAAGCGGCGCGCCGGCACGCGGCAGTTCCTTTCCACGCACGCGCGCGTCCGAAACAACCTACGCGTTGAGCAGCGTCGAGCCGCCAAAGTCTCAAAAGTTGATGTTTTTGCGGCTCGACGTTGCTCGACGCGTCCAGCAACCAATCGGGAGAGCCTCTGCTATGTGATGACGCAACGACAACGGGACTTTTTTTGGACTTTTTAAACTTACCTCATCAGCCTCCATGAATTGGAACCAGACTCCGGTAAGAATCTTGGCATTTTAAACAGTTGCTGCTGTCCGCTCAGCGTACGATCACCCCAAACATAAAAAAAACATTTTAATCTCAACAAAGACTTTCAGAGCTGCAGTTCGGCTCGTAGAAAACCCACTACAGTACAAACGGGGGTCACGTGCTGCTGATTTTATCTGCCAGCAGCATGAAAACACAACAACTGATGACCCTCTGCCTCCCCCTAGTGCGCGTCATCAGACGCGTCCCAGTGGGTCGGCATCAGTGACAAGCGGCCAAAAGGGGGCGGCAGGAGCGTTCTGACAATTTAGGTGGGTACCCGGCATGAGACTTTGGCGGCTCGACACTGCTCAATGCGTAGGTTGTTTCGGACGCGCGCGTGCGTGGAAAGGAACTGCCGCGTGCCGGCGCGCCGCTTCAAATACTCAAAACGCGCCGCTTCACGGTTCGCCGCGCTTCGACGCGTCTCCACATAGACTTTCAATGTAAACTGGCTGCTTCAGCCGCCCGACACGGGTCCGGTGGGTAACCGCCGGCATTAGACGGTGAATGAGCACATGACCTGAAAGTTTCTTCTTCTTTTAGTTTAATGACGGATTGCAAACAACGTTCAGGTGCATACCGCCACCTACTGAGCAAGAGTGTGTAGCTCATGGCCTCCTATTCCTATATTCTACTTTTAATATTAATGTTATGTAGATAAATGAGCAACTCTTTTCTAACATCTTTTATTTTATCTGTATCCCCTTCAGTCCCTAAAATTCCTCCCATACTCCAAACTCTCCCTGCCTCTTTGACTTTTCTTTTCAATCTGTCCCTTTCATTTGTACATTTAATGCACTCCATCAGTACTGTACATGTTCTACACTTTCTGTTTCCCCACATTCCACACATCTACTGTCATTATGTTTCCCTATCAAGAACATCATTTAGAAGTGTATGGTCTACCCTCATTCTCATTACTATCACCTCTTCTCTTCTACATCTTTCTCTATAATTATTTATTGTAACTGATTTTTGAATTTTGAATAATCTTCTTCCTTTCTTGTCTTCATTCCATCTTTTCTGCCATATTTCTTTTTCTTTTCCTTTAATAATTGACTTACCCTCTCCTTTCCCTAACGTTATATTAACTGTTATTTCTCCATTCAATGCTTTTTTAGCAAGTTTATCTGCTCGTTCATTCCCTTCACCCCCTCATGTGCTGGTACCCAACAAAACTGTACATCAATTCCACCTCTGTGTAACCGGAATAATGTGTGCTGTATTTCTAAAAGAAGGTCTTTCCTTTTGTTTCCTTTCAACTGCATACTTTCTATGACAGCCTTTGAATCAGTGCATATCACCACCCTATCAGGTCTAACCTCCTCAATCCATTGCAAGCTAAATATAACTGCCACCATCTCTGCTATTGAAAGTTGATCTGATATCCTTTTGGAAATACAAACTTCAAATTCTGGGATATAAACTCCTATTCCCACCCACCCCTTTGTATTTTTTGAGCCATCTGTGTAAATTTCCATATAATTATAATATGATTCTCTAATGTATTTGCTGGTGTTCACCCCTATTTCATTTACATTCCATTCTCTTCTTCATTTCTAGTATTTTCATATCAACTTCACTTTCTGGTATTAACCAGGGTGAGATAACACTAGTTGGATTAATCTGTGCAAATTCTATATTGTCTATTCCATATATTTCCGCTAATTTGTTTATTTTCCACCCAAATCCGTTTCTATGATATTTGTTATATTCCCAACAATCCTCAATTGTCGTTGCTGCAGGATTTTCTTTACTTCCTTTGAGTTTGTGTTGAGTTTGCTGCTGCTCCATACACTATGCATCCATAGTCCAACGTCGATCTCATCAGAGCTCTGTATATATTTAAAAGTGATTGTTTATCTGCTCCCCAGTTATTACCTGCCACTGCTTTCATTAGATTTATTACTCTTTTACACTTTGTCTCTACCTGATTTAAATGACATTGCCATGAGTATGAACTGTCTAACCATAAGCCAAGATATTTAAATTCACTAACCAATTGTATAGGTTGTCCATATAGTAAGAAATGTTCATCTTTTATCTTCTTTTTGTTTGTTATCATCATGTATTTAGTTTTGCTTACAGACAGTTTGAAACCCCATTCATAAGACCAGCTCTCTATTTGATTAATTGCTTTTCTAATGCTTTTAACAACATGTGGAACATTTCTCCCCCTCATCCATATTGCTCCATCATCCGCATATAGTGCTGATTTGATGCCTCTGTCAAGATTTGCAAAGATATCGTTAATCATTATGTTGAATAAAACTGGACTAATTACACTCCCTTGAGGGGTGCCATTTTCCACTTTGAAGACTCTTGATAATTCACCCCCAACTTTAACTCTTATTGACCTATCCTTAAAGAAGCTGGCAATCCAGTTATATATCCTCCCGTCTATTCCCATTTGATCTAGTTTTATTAACAGTCCTTCCCTCCACATAGAATCATATGCTTTTTTATGTCAAAGAATACTATAATCATAATTTCTTTCATTTTCAGTGTTTTTTCAATATCAGTACACACTCTTACTAGAGCATCTACTGTGGACCTGCCATTTCTAAAACCACATTGATATTTATTTATAAGTTCTCTTTTTTCCAGAACATACTTTAATCTACTAACTAATATTTTCTCCATCAGTTTACATAGATGGGATGTTAATGCTATGGGTCTGTAGTTGTCTGCGCATGATGGATCCTTCCCTGGTTTATTAAATGGTAGAATTATGGCTCGTTTCCAACTCTTTGGGACAGTTCCTTCTTCCCATATTTTATTGAACAGTTTTAATATAATATTTAATGTTATTTCTGGAAGATTTCTAAACATAACATAGCATAGGTTATCTTCTCCTGGAGCTGAGTAACCTGTGTCTTTTTTTGTTGTTGAACTTTATTGCCTCAAAATAACCAAACAAAGTCTTTTAAAAACACGAAAAAGTGTTGAGATTGGGCAAGACAAATAGTACAAGCATGTGGAATCAGGCATCATACTGAGATTCTTCAAATAAAATAGTCAATCGTGACCATCTTGAAAGGAAAATATCCATTTTCATTTGTAGTTGGACAGTCAGACGCTCCATCACATAAACAAGTTTCAACTTTTGCATCCATTGAGCAACAGTTGGTGGGCAGGGCTTAATCCAATTTAGGGTAATGGTCTTTCTTGCCACTAGTAACAGGATGTGCAGTATGTAACATTGATCTTTAGTGAGTAGATCCTTGGGATATATGTCCAGCAGAAATAGAAGAGGGTCCATGGGAAGATCTGTCCTTAGAATGTCCTCGATCTTCTGTTTAATGTTCTCCCAAAAGGTCTTAATTTTGGGGCAGTCCCAGAAGATATGTGTGTGGTCACCAACCATTCCACAATTCCTCCAGCATTTGTCTGTAATTGTACTCTTGGAAATAAAAGTTTTTAATGGAGTTTTAAAAAATCTAGTTTTCATTTTCCAGTCAAACTCTTTCCAGATCTGACTCCCAATCCCTTTATGGCACATAGAACACACATTTTCCCAAGTTTTGTCTGTTAATGTTACATTCATCTCCAGTTCCCACTGTTGTTTAATATGCAGTGTGTTATCAGACAAATTATTCAGCAATTTTCCATACATTACAGAGATTACTTTGTTCGTTAGTGTCTGCTTTTCAATCACCTGTATAAAAAATGCTTCAATGTCAGTAGGTTCTTTTTTAATTTTATCCCATTCCACGTGTTTTATTAAATAATTTCTAATCTGCAGGTATCCATATAGATCATTTGAAGGCAGGGAAAACTGATCTTGCAATTGAGAGAATGATTTAAGCGTCTGCCCGTAAAACAAATGATCCAGCACAATCAAACCCTTATTTGCCCATCTTTTAAAGACCGTATCTGAAATAGATGGTATAAATTCAATGTTACCCACAATCGGCATAGCACGTGATAGCCCTGTATTACCTTTAATTTGTTTTTCAATTAGGGTCCATATCTTCAGTGTTTGTTGAATCCAAGGGTTGTTAATTTTTAACTTTTTTAAAGAGTTTTGACTCATGAATGGTAGGGTTCTCAATGACAGCCCAGGAACTGAGTTCTGTTCAATGGAGACCCACTGTGTTTCTGTATTATTAGTAATCCAGGCCAAAATAATGCGCAAGTGTGTTGCCCAGTAATACAATTTTAAATTAGGTAGTAGTAGATCACCCTGTTCTTTACTGGTCATTAATACTTTTAGACGCACTCTTGGTCTTCGGTTTTGCCAAATAAATTTTGATACAAGCTTCTCTAGAGTTTTGAATGTAGATTGTGGCACTGCTGTAACCTGTGTCTTTTAACACCATTTTGATTTCTTTCATAGTTATATGGTCATCAAGTGTTGACATGGATTTATTTTTCTTCTGTCCTACATCATTGAATGTTTTGAGTTTTTGTTCTTTCTGCTGTCTGTGAAGTTGTTCCAGATGTTCTCCACTGTGGGTTGCAGCAAACGCCTCACCAAGAGAATCAGCCTTGTCTTTATTTGAAACCATTATCTCTTTATTTTTAATCAGTGCTGGAATTTTAAGTTCACTTCTTTTCCCACTCATTTTCTTAATCATAGTCCACACTTGTTGCAGATTTATTTTATATCCTATTGATGAACAATAATCTCTCCAAGTTTTCTTTTTTGCCTCCTTAATGGTCCTACGTGCTGAGTCTGAGCTGCTGTGTTCAGCTCAGTCTTATAAATAGCACCCTCTCACAGTGTTACACAACCAGTTGGCTGTTGACAGCCGAAACTAGCTGCTCACATGATCAAGGCCTAACGATGACCATCAGCCTAACGATGGATCGTTCGCAGCCTGATGGTTGTCTGCTATTCACAGAGGGCTGAGTGATACTAGCAATAACAGCATTGTAAGAGGGGGGCAGTTTTGATTGATTGATTGATGTTTATTCATTCATTTTAAAAGGACAATACAAGACAGTTTCATCAGATACAAGAATACAAGTAGGATAAAATGAAGGGAGCAGAAAGAAGATGAAATCTTATTATATCTGCCCCTTATTTCACAGTTTGTTCAACCAATGATAACCTTCAAGCAACATCACAGAATGAATAATTCTACTTATTTTTCTAACTGTAATACACAAACTACATCACAAAATGAATAATTCTACTTAATTTTCCTAACTGTAATACACAAACTACATCACAAAATGAATAATTCTACTTAATTTTCCTAACTAATACATAAACTAGATCACAAAATGAATAATTCTACTTAATTTTTCTAACTGTAATACACAAACTACATCACCCATAATTCTACTTACTTTTTCTAACTGTGATACACAAACTACATCACAAAATGAATAATTCTACTTAATTTTTCTAACTAATACACAATTTTTCTAACTAATACACAAAATACATCACACTTATTTTTTTATTTTTTTTTCTACTTAATTTTCCTATTTTTTTATTATTTTTTTCTACTTAATTTTCCTAACTGTAATACACAAACTAGATCATAAAATGAATAATTCTACTTAATTTTTCTAACTGTAATACACAAATTAAAAGATGGCACAACATCAAGATGTTCACAAAATGAATAATTCTACTTAATTTTCCTAAATGTAATACACAAAATACATCACAAAAATGAATAATTCTACTTAATTTTTCTAACTGTAATACACAAACGCACTAAGCTACACCATAAGTACAACATAGGTGTAATACACAAATATGCAAGGTTACATCATATATAGTTTTTGAGCAAGTCTTTTTTTACCTTTTTCTTAAATGTATACATTGATTTTTCATTTTTAACATCACTCTCCAGAGCATTCCACAATCGAACTCCCTGAATTGAGGTAGACCGTCCCTTTAAGCTGGTTCTAAATTGTGGTTTGATGAATATCTCTGTCCCTTTGAGATTGTAATAACTTTGTCTTTTTATAAAATTTCTTTGGATATTTAAAGGTAATGTGTTATTATGAGCCCTATACATAACTGATAAAATACTATATTCTACCAATTCCTGGAATTTCAATAAGTTTAGCTGAAGAAACAGTTGAACCCGGAGGCCTACACCCCTATTTAATGATGGGCGGTTTCTTTTCACAAAGATGGCCTCCTTTACTCCTCTCTCAAATCATCGTTCCTCTCTATCAAGGATGTGAACATCTTCATCCCTGAAAGAGTGACCGCTGGCCTGGAGATGAGTGTAGACCGCAGAGTCCTGACCTGATGATGTTGATCTTCTGTGCTGGGCCATCCTTTTGGCCAGTGGCTGTTTAGTTTCCCCGATATAAGACTGATCACAGCCCTCCTGACACTGAACAGCATACACAATATTACTCTGTTTGTGCCGGGGGACTGGATCTTTGGGATGAACCAGTCTTTGCCGTAATGTATTTTGGGGTTTAAAAGCCACTGGGACGTTGTGTTTAGAAAATAAACGTCTCAATGTCTCTGAAACCCCTGCAACATATGGAATGACCACTGGTCTGGGTCTGGGTTCCTTCTTTTCACCTGATGGTTGGCTGGAGTCCTGTTTGGGTTTCTTCTCTGCTTTCAGGAAGGCCCAGTTAGGATATCCACATTTCTCTAGAGCCTGTTTTGTGTGTGATTTCTCCTTCTGTCTGGCTCCTGAGTTAGTGGGGACGCTGTCTGCTCTGTGATACAGAGTCCTGATGACTCCTAACTTGTGCTCCAGAGGGTGATGGGAGTCAAACTGTAAATACTGGTCTGTGTGGGTGGGTTTGCGGTAAACCTCAGTTTGAAAATCAGAAACTGAGACCTCACAGTCCAAGAAAGCCAACCTGCCCTTTCTTACATCTTCTCGTGTGAACTTGATATATTTATCCACAGAGTTGATGTGATCAGTGAAATGTTGGACTTCCTGAGATTTAATTTTAACCCAGGTGTCGTCAACATACCTGAACCAATGACTTGGTGGTCTCCCTGAAAAGGATGTCAATGCTCTCTTTTCTACCTCCTCCATGTACAGGTTGGCAACAATAGGAGAAACTGGAGACCCCATAGCACACCCATGTTTCTGCCTATAATATTGCTCCCCATATGTGAAGTAGGTTGACTGCAGGCACAGTTTCAAGAGTTGACACAGTTGCTCTGTGGAAAGTGTGGTCCTGCTGTTCAGAGTGGTGTCTGATTTTAACCTTAAACAGACCACCTCTACTGCCTCATCAACAGGAATGCACGTAAAGAGTGATGTAACATCAAAAGAGACCATTGTTTCATCAGTCTCCATGATGACATCCCTCACCTTATCCACAAAGTCCATGGTGTTCTGTATGTGGTGTTCTGAGCTGCCAACTAAAGGGATGAGTACAGATGCCAGATATTTGGAAACATTGTAAGTGACCGAGTTAATCATGCTAACAATTGGTCTTAAAGGTACACCTTGTTTGTGGATTTTGGGTAAACCATACAGACTTGGCGTGGCCTCCCCTGGGTACAGTCTGTGGTACAGAATACTGTCAATAGCCTTGTCCTGCTTCAAAATTTTCAGGCAATCTATCAACTTCTTCTTGTAACCACTTCCTGGATCTCTTTTCAGCGGTTCATAAGTGGTTAAGTCACTAAGGAGTGACATAACTTTCTCATGATAGTCTTTCTGGTTCAAAATCACTGTGCACCTTCCTTTGTCTGCTGGGAGAATTATGATGTTTTTGTCTTTGCTAAGAGTGGTGAGTGCATCCCTCTCTTCTCTACTGATGTTGGAAGGTGGTGGTTTGGCATTACTGAGACAGGCTGAAACTTTGACTCTGAGTTGTTCTGCTTCAAAATCTTTAATTTTGTTGTTACGGATGGCTGACTCAGTGGCTGTGATCATCTCCACCAGCGGAATTCTACTTGGTGCCACTGCAAAGTTTAGTCCCCTGGCAAGAATCTCTGTCTCCGGCTGGGTGAGCTGTCTGTCAGATAAATTCTTCACCCACTTTTCTGTCTCCCTGGCATGTACCGTATTCGTCGGCCTATAAGTCGCACCGGAGTATAAGTCGCACCAGCCAAATATGCCAAATTAAATGGAAAAATCAACGTATAGGTCGCACCGGCCTATAAGTCGCACCGGCCTATAGGTCGCACCTCACGTGAGCTGGTGTTTTGCCCAAAATGGACTGGCTGCCAAATTGTTTGGAAGGACTTTTGACAAGATTATCACATTAAAACTACAGTATTTTGTTTGATGTGTCTTAATTAATAAATGAACATTATTTTGGACTGGCTGCCAATTTTTTTAGAAGGACTTTTGACAAGATTATCACATTAATGGTAAATGGTAAATGGAGCTTATTTATATAGCGCTTTCCAGCCCCCTGTGAGGAGCCCCAAAGCGCTTTACAATACCAGCCATCCACCCATTCATTCACACATTCATACACCGGTAGTGGTAGCCTGCCTTGCAAGGCGCCATCCAGACCTACCGGGGACAACTCGGGGTTAAGTGTCTTGCCCAGGGACACAACGACACATGGTGGGCGGATGCGGGATTTGAACCTCCAACCTTCCGATCGGGGGTCGACTGCCATTAAAACTACAGTATTTTGTTTTATGTGTCTTCATTAATAAATGAACATTTTTTTGGTATATTTTGTGTCTTTCATCATTTATCTTTAAAGATAAACACATAGAAATATATTTTTATTAGCTGACATCACAGTAAAAAAACGTCTCATTTTAAAATGATGACAGAAACAGATACTGTATTTATTTTATGGTTTTTATTTATTTATTCAAAACCATTGAAGTCTTCATCTTCTGTGTCACTGGCAAAGAGTTCTGCCAGCGACTGATGAATGGGGTTCAGCGCTGCTTCATCTTCCTCACCGGGGCTGTCAGAGTCTTCCCCCTCCTCCTCCTCCTCCTCAGCTCCTGCTGCTCCACCTGCTTCAGCTGAAGTCCAATCTTAGCCTTCTTCAAGATTATCACATAAAAACTACAGTATTTTGTTTGATGTGTCTTAATTAATAAATGAACATTATTTTGGACTGGCTGCCAAATTGTTTGGAAGGACTTTTGACAAGATTATATTATATTTTGTGTCTTTCATCATTTATCTTTAAAGATAAACACATAAAAAAATATTTTTATTAGCTGACATTACAGTAAAAAACGTGTCTCAGTTTAAAATGATGACAGAAACAGATACTGTATTTATTTTATGGCTTTTATTTATTCATTCAAAACCATTGAAGTCTTCATCTTCTGTGTCACTGCACCATTTTTGGACCAGGCAGATGTCAACAGTGTAGGTACTGTAAAGGGTTTCTTAGCGCCCATAGCGGCCGAAACTGGTACTGCACCATTTTTGGAGCTTTTGACCAAAGTCACATTATGACCAAAATGTTGGAAAAATCGACGTATAAGTCGCACCGGCCTATAAGTCGCAGGGCTTAGAAATGTGGGCAAAAAGGTGCAAAAAGGTGCGACTTATACGCCGGAGAATACGGTAACTGTGTACCGGAGTGTTGTCTTACACTGAATGTGTTGTTATTGGAATTGTGATGGTGTTGACGAGCTATCAGTAAGTTACATTTGTTTTGTTGTCGAGTCTTGGACTTGACATGCTGTGCTAAGCGTGCCTGATCTGTACAGTTCATCACTTGCTGAAGTGTGTTCTGATCTAAGAACGTTGTTAGTTTTTGTTTAATATGCCCTTCTTTGGCCTGCAAGGCCTCAATAGTAAAATTGGTCTGTCTTACCCGTTCATTCAGCAGCTGTGTCTGTGCCTTCTGAAGGATATTGCTTGCCCGGTGTCCGCTGATCGACGATTTCAGTTCCAGGCTCTTGGGAATGATGCCACTTTGTCTGCATCTAAGGTTGAATCGCAAGTGGTTCTTGTAGTCTGCCCTCTTCCTAGCTGTTTTCTCAAACTCTCTAACAAGTTTGAGGCAATCCTGGCCAAAGTGGTTCAAAATACCCTGATGCATGCTCAATATCCTTGATAGAGAGGAACGATGGTTTGAGAGAGGAGTAAAGGAGGCCATCTTTGTGAAAAGAAACCGCCCATCATTAAACAGGGGTGGAGGCCTCCGGGTTCAACTGTCCCCCTCTTACAATGCTGTTATTGCTAGTATCACTCAGCCCTCTGTGAATAGCAAACAACCATCAGGGTGCTAACGATCCATCGTTAGGCTGATGGTCCTCCTTGATCATGTGAGCAGCTGGTTTCGGCTGTCATCAGCCAACTGGTTGTGTAACACTGTGAGAGGGTGCTATTTATAAGACTGAGCTGAACACAGCAGCTCAGACTGAGGAAGTCTTTCGGACGAAAGACGAAACGTTTCTACAAAAAAAAAAAATTGCCTTTTTTTTTTGAATGTCCAGAGGACCAGACTTAGCTTTTTTATTTAAACATTTCATCTAGATTTCTTTACTTTACCTCCATTTAAAGCATGTTTCTCACCAAGTTTGTGTAAATTCAGCTGTTTTAAAGACATTTTAACTTTTATGCACTTCAGATCAACACTATTTGTGTTTGTAGAGAAATAAAAAACATCACCACTGGACTTTTTACTTATGCTCAACACTACTCTTGTAAAGGATGTTTCTCACAAAGCTTGAGGACAATAAGGTGCGAGGTTTAAGAAATTTCAACTTTAATGCACCTTAACACACAGCATCTCTTACATCTGTAACATCTTACAGCGTCACAGTTAATGTTAAGCTAAGATACTACAGACATAGCCCTGCACTCCTCTCAAGCATTCTCCTAGCATGAATTTTATTATACAACCTAGACACTTACTTATAACATTCTCACGACACATGCATATACCCAGCTGGCATTTTGACGTCTAGTCACCGTTGAATCAACATCAGACGGTCGTGTTGGATAACCGTTGAATTTTGTGTTGATTTTGCAAATCTAATCAACGTTGAAGTAGCAACATCATTTCTACGTCAGATTCTCAACGTTGAAGTAGCAACATCATTTCAACGTCAGATTTCTCAACATAGGTGAATTTGCCAACGTTTATTCAATATTGATTTTGGTTTAGATTTTGCAAATCTAATCAACGTTGAGGTAGCAACGCCATTTCCACGTCAGATTTCTCAACATATTAAGTCCTGCATTTTAACAGTTTGACACAAAAATACATTTTGATCACTGTTTCAAGTATTGAGGTGCTGATGTGATCTCATCATATAACAGTGCCACCCTAATTGGACTTGTCTATTTTCACTATGAACATAGCAATCACAAAAATGTCTGAAAAATAATTTAATCTACATTACATGTTTACAACACAGTCAGCTAGGAAGAATCCAACAGAGACCAGAAATTTAGAAAACTGCTTTATTGTCTTAGACAATAATAATAAAAAAAAATGGCCCAAACATTGGGCAACACTGAAAGGAATTCTTGTCCATTTCTGCTTTTAAAGCACTTAAATCAATTTTAAATATTTATATACAGATTTCCTGTAAAATCAAAAAGATAAAGAAGATGTGGGCACTCAGCCTGGGTACAGCTGCTACTGGACCCCCAGGGTGTCTTTGGTGAACCTGTAGCCAGGATGTGGGCACTCAGCCTGGGTACACTTGCTCGAGGACCCCCAGGGTGTCTTTGGTGAACCTGTAGCCAGGACGCGTCTCATACCCAGGAAACGGACTGCCTGTCTTGGCCAAGGCTGACTGATCTGTTTAAAAAATAAACACAAAAGAAGAACATTTCTACAGCAGCTATTGTAAATGGTGGTATAATTTTAAGCAGTGGGAATGATAATTTTGCACCACAATTTTTAGCTTAACTGGGGCGAAAAAAGAAAAATGAACATGTGACATTTGCTGAAGTCAGTAAAAGTTGTTCAGACTAAGCAACGTGCTGCATTTATACTGTCAATATTATACTTTTGACCACAATTTACCTTTGTCCACGAGAGGAAGACCTCGACCTCCAACGCCGCCTCTGAGAAAGGGACTGTCTTGGCCAGGTCTGACTGATCTGTTTAAAGCATGCAACAGCAAAATTGGTACACATCGCATCGTGAGTTAGATGAATTGTTACATCTCTAATTTTGATCATATTTAAATTAAATACCTTTGATCATTAGAAAGAGACTCAGAGGGACTCCTGCTACCATTGCATCCCAAGATTTGAGATTGAGTGCTTGAGGGGATGTCCATCGGGGTTCTTTCTGCATTTTAGAGGGTTTAAACATAAGTGTTAATATGTCAAAAATGTAAATTACTTTACACAAGGTTTCCAAGTACCCCAAGGGGTACGTGTACCCCCATTTGAGATACAGTGGAATACTAAACTTAAAAATATTTGATACTCAAAGACAAAACGGGTCTCACACAAATACATACCAAAATGAGCATTTGTCGTTTGTGGAGGAGTAGGCAGTATAGGGGATAATTAAGTTTTATCGTTTAATGTTAAACATATTTCTGAGACATTTTAGGCTTAGTGGCCTAACAGAGCAGACAAAAACATTAACACTAACACTGGACTGTTGTCTGCTAAATGAGGTGGTTGAAAAAAAAGAGCTGGAGTTTAATGTTTTTGTCTGCTCTGTTAGGCACTGTTTCTCAAATGGGGGTACACGTACCTTCTCTGACCCCGGTCTCTATGCGTGTGTGTTGGTCTGCTGAAGGCGTGGACAGATGCAGCAGAGGCCCCGCTCCCGGAAGGAAGTCGTTGTTTGGGTCCTCAGCGTAGATACGAGCCTCAAACGAGTGGCCCCTCAGGGTTATGTCGTCCTGGAGGAGGGGCAGGGCAGGGGCTCCCCTGCTGCCACCTGGAAGAGATTTTTATTACAAAATAAACTAAACTTTTAGTATAAGTTATGGTTTCCAGAGAGTTTTCAGCTCTCCGTCTCACCCTGAGCTGCCACTCAAAGAAAATGTGAATAAATAACAAACTTCTTTTTACTCCACCAGGTCGGTTCCAGTGATCATCTCGGTGACGGGATGCTCCACCTGCAGCCTCGTGTTCATCTCCATGAAGTAGAAGTTGTGCTGAGCGTCCATTATAAACTCCACAGTACCTGCAGGAATGGATCACAACATTTGTAGTGGGTGTGTGTAATAAGTCGCTGTGGTGGGAGGAGTTTAGCTTTGCGTGTCTTCACCTGCTCCAACGTAGCTCACGGCTTTAGCTGCTCTGACAGCTGCCTCTCCAAGTTTCCTCCGAACCTCAGGGCTTATCCCAGGCTGAGAAAGTCCAGGTGGAAATATGGAGGAAGGTAAAGGATAAACATGTTCACAAGTGTCTATAAAACATATCCACATAATTTAAACCTCAGGTGAAGAAGGTGCTGGTAACCTGTTGTGATTCATGAAAAAAGCTTCAAAACAAAATGCTTCTTAAGATCCCTCACACTTTTGAAGCCTCACTGACCACAAAAAGCTGCCTGCAGTTAAATCCCAAAGTTGCTACAATCTTAAGGGAACAGAGATTTTTGTAAAACCACAGTACAAAACCAGATTAAAGGGACGATCTACTTCAATACAGGGAATTGGATTGTGGAATGGTTTGGAAAATGATGTAAAAAAAAAAAAAAGCAAATTCAATGTTTATGTTTAAGAGAATGATCAAAACTAAATTGTTGAAAAAACACATAAATTAGTTAAATGTGAAATGTACTAGAAATTGAAAATTGGGATGAGTTATTCATTTTGTTCTGTTATTTATAGATGATTATTGTTTGAATTGATTTTTCAATTGATTGTTTTAAAAAAGGGGCAGGTATAATAAGATTCTTCTTCTTTCTGCTACCTTTCATTGTATGTTTTGTTTTCATACAATATGTGAAATTGTTTTGTGTTTTAATTTAAAATGAATAAATTAAAATAAATAAATAAATCATGTTTTTACTCAAATAATTCACGGGACTAAAAACAAATATTAAGAAGAAAATAATGTCACAATTACACAACGATGGAAGGATTACTTCACAAAAAGTACCTCAACTTCAAGTCCGGATCTTTGAATTTAAAATGTCTCATGTGACAAAGATGCTGAATATAAACCCTCTGTTTTGGTTAAACCGTGTCAAACGGACATCTGTTTTAAATGTAAACAGCTGTGAACTCCACTCACCCCTGGAGCTTCCTCTATGATCTTCTGATGTCTCCGCTGGACGCTGCAGTCCCTCTCAAACAGATAGACGGCGTTACCGTGCATGTCTCCAAACACTTGAACCTCTACATGTCTGCCAACAACACACAGCGAGACATTTGAAAACTTGCTAGTTCTTCAAAGACCAAATCAAACAGTCCTCTGAGCGTACCTGGGATCCTCTACGAACTTCTCAATAAGCATGACGTCATCATTGAAGGACTTCCTGGCTTCACGTCTCGCTGACTCCAGCTGTTCGATGAAGTCCGAGTCTGACCGGGCGATACACATTCCCTAAAACACGCAAGGTTCAAATCAAGCTCGTGGAAGTTATGCTATCAAAGTTATTTCAGTTCTTCTCTGCGTCCTTTCACCTTCCCTCCTCCTCCACGGACTGCCTTGATCATCACAGGATAACCAATCTTTGCAGCCTCTGCCTGCAGCCTCTCGTTGGTTTGGTCCTCTCCATGGTAACCACCTATGATTGGCACCCCAGCAGCTGACATGATGTGTTTGGATGTGCTGAGACAAGAAAAAAAAAACTTGCATTATAACTTTTGGAAAAAAATGTCTACAGTTGCAAAGACGCTCAGTCCTCATCAGAAAAACTCAAAAATATGTGTTTCAGGAAGGCGGGTCACCTCTTGATGCCCATGTCTCGGATGGCTGAAGAAGGCGGTCCGATGAAGATGATTCCTTCCTGTTTACAAGCTTCTGCAAACTCTGTTTTCTGACAGGAAGCCATAACCAGGATGGACTGCCTGTAAACACAAACGTGTAACGTTTAATGAAGAGAAAGGTGGAAATTATTATTTTTTTAAAGATGGAGGATGAAACGTTCTTTATGACTTTAAGGAGAAAAAGTGGCCTGAGTGTCGTGTTCCTCACATGGGACCCTGACCTCCTGGCCACTTCTAAAACTTTCTCCATGGAGAGGCAACTCTGTTGGGAAGGAGAAGGCCCGATGTGGTAGGCCTCATCTGCCTACACATGAAGCAGAAGAACAGTTTAAGATCACCACGCCTCATTCTGTTCTGCAAAGAAGACAGAGATGAATGAGAATATTTGATTAAGTGTCTTACCATGGCCACATGCATGTGTCTGTCTGTTTTTAACACTAGACTGCTAGCCTGGCTCCGCACGCTAGCAGTCCGAGCTAGTTAGCTCGGACCGCTAGCTAGCTAGCTCGAAAATATCGGCACAGCTAGTAAAGCCGTTGGTAAATTCTGCGGTTGACTGTTGAAGGATAAATCACTGTTATACACGTTATTATGATTAAACCTATATTATTCACATGATCAAACCTATAGTAGATGTGTTTCTATTCACAAATGTGTTTCATGTAACCACAACGGTTTATACATGTTCAGGTGTGCCAGTATTAAACTCGTTTAACCAGAGCTGCTGGAGAGGGCCTCAACCCACGGACCACCTCTTTGAAGCAAACCAGAGCTGCACACAACACATTCCAAGGGGGAGGGCACACATGCAGCTTTAGTATACCACACACATCAGAAATACATTTAGTTATGCTCAATACACAGGCTCACACTTAGTTAATCACACACAAGGTGCACAGGACAATAACTTGTTTAAACTTAAGCAAAACTCGTTTAAATCTAGAACTGCTCCTCTGAATTTGCACAAACAAAGAAGCACACAAACTGATAAAGGTCAGGAAGCAGAGACCTTGAGCAGGATCATAAATCTCGTTGCTAAGGCAACTATCAGGTTTAACCAATGGGACAACAGCAGTATCCCAAAACAATTTATGGTACCACATAACATCACGTATCAAGAAGAGACTTTAGGCATTCCTGGGACGACTTCACGGCGAGAGGTTCGATCCAGCAGCTTGGTTCGTGTGCACATGAATTGACCTAATGCCCATTTTCTGTTTAACCTGTTTTAAACCTGTGTCTTAATCAATAAACCTTACTTTTCTCAAGAGACGCCTGGTCATTTCCGAACACCATTAAACTGAAATCCCTTCAGTTGGTGACCGACCGACGTGATGACCCAGGCGGACTTCTGAGAGGACGAGGAGCTCGTGGATCCGAGAGTGCAGGGGCCCGAAACAACGAGATAAGGTGAGTTGTTACCGTGTTTAACTAGAACAACAATTCGGCCCAGAAACCAAATTTACTGCACTTTAGGTCCCACAGGTTCTCTCGTGATAAAGAGTCCTTGGGAAGATAAATAAAACTATTAAACTAGTTTATAAGAGGTTTTCCTCAGACACAGGTTTCAGCTTAAACAGAAGCGCGCAGGCTCGGTTCGGGATCAGGGGGGGGCGAAGGCCGCTCCCCGCCTGGTGCGGCCGAGGAGCACACGTTCGTTTAAATAAATCACGGGTCAAGCGAACGTCGAAGTTTTTATTACTTACTGTTTGAGGATAAGCGTTTCCATTCAAGCTGTGAGTAGCCGCTGCCGACGGGCTTGTTTCACTCCGGCTGACTCGTGCTGGTAGTGGGTAGTCCGGTCCAGGTGTCTTGTTTCACGGTCTTGTTTGGAAAAGCGCTTACGGTGCGTTTGATCCTCTGAGTAGCTGGAAAAGGTCGTTTCAACTTGTTTCGCGTCCGCTCGCGAGTAGAAAAAACGACTGCCGCTTGTTTTGGAAGATCATACGTAAAACCGTAATTTGGCGTCGTGGAGGGGTCGCCAAAGGTTCACGTTAAGGTGAACACTCATAGGGTGCCTTGCGTTAAACTTGCGGGGTAGCGCAGTGGACTCGCCCTGAGAGAGAGAGGAGGAGAAAGAGGTTGAATACGGAAGCATATTAATGCCACTGGTGTTTATTTTACATATAAAAAAAATATTTTGCGTCGCATTTCTTCCAGATTTAGTGTAAATCGTCGTTTTAGGGCCTGAGATCTCAATTAGATTCAAATTAGATGTTTTAATTGTTCGTTTTGTTATATGTTTGTGTCGACTCAGGAGTGTGGGGTTTTAAAAAAAAAAAGAACGGATCTTTGAATGACTGAGGATAAATGAGTGGTGCTGCCATAGTTTTCCGCCAGAGGGAGCTGTTGATTAACATAGTAAAAAGTCTGAAGACAGAGGTTGGACCTCGGACGCTCTCAGACTCTTTTACTGCGTTTTTTCAAGAGGACTCAGTGCATGGGAGGAACGATTGAAAAATAAAGCTTTCTGAGTGAGTGTTTGAGAAGAGAATTATGGCGCACATTAAGCAGAGAGGGGACCAACAACAGGAACCTTTACAGAATCAAACGATAAGGGTTCAGGCGGCCATTACAATAATGCATGGAGAGAACTCTCCAAAGTCCAGACAGCTGGACACGTTGCTCCTACAAATTGTGAGGTCATCAGAAAAGTCAACAGAAAACGTTACCCAATTAGTTTGGGCAAGAGTGAAGGAACAGCAAAAACATTTAGTCGAGGTGTACACACAGCTCGCTTTGTTAGCTCAGAGCGTTCAGAATGGTGGAGAGACAGAAAGTGCTGCCACATCAGATGGAAAAATGACACCGCCTCCATATGCTGTCAGTCCCACCGCGCCTCCGGCCCCTCAGGCTGCTCCTGCTGCTCCGCCTGCCGGTCAGTTTCCCATGTTTCCTAGAAGGAGAGGTCAGAGAAGAGACGAGGAGGAGGAAAGGGAGGATGAGGAGCAGGCCCGAGCAGGGAGCAGCATGGAGGATCGGATGCGGAGACAAAGGGTAGAATATTTACGTAGTGACGTAGATAAGAGGTTCAGTTGGGATGGTGAGCAAAGAGAAAGGGAGTGGCCAGGTTCACTGACCCCTCGCCCACGAGACTATGAGAGAGAGGAAGAAAATCGAGCTGCAAGACGTTACGAGGAAGAGACAGGGAGGGGGTGCTACGGCCCCCCGAAGGGAGGAAGGCAAAGACAGAGAGGGATGAGGTGACCCAGAAAGTGAAAAGCAAGTGGATGAAGAAGCAAACAGGAAGTTGAGACAGAAAAGTACACAAGGAAGTTGAGAAGAAGACAGGAGGCAGGAGATGGAGGGAGTGAGTTCAGGCCCCAAGAAGAGAGAAAGGGGGGGGCCACAGAGAGGGGTTGTGGAAGTATCAGAGAGAAGATGAGGAAGGTGAGGTGAGATTAAACATTTATCTTGAAATCAGCCACAGAGAAAAAACTTATTGTGGAAATTTTAAGAGGTCAGCAATTCACCAATTAGGCAAACACGAGAGTTCTAGAGAGAAGTGAGACAGTTTCGGGTTGAGGTTCAATGAACTTTAAAGTTGATGTAAATTTATTTTTTCTGCTTTTGGACTTTAGATTAGAGGTGAAAAAACCCGTTGTGCAGACCAGACCCTGCGAGATGTGTTTTGGTTGGAGACAAATGCCGAATGAAACAAATATAGCTTTTGAATTTTGGTTTAATAATATATGGGCGTTAGATTAATTTGTTTTTCTTTCACAGCCTAACAGCACAAAGCTGGTGGGAATGGAGCAAGAGACAGGCAGATTTCTTTATTACCACACGCATAATGTAATTTGCCATGAGCTAGGATTCAACCAAAATGCACGAAACTTTTCGTTTGTCAGGAGATTGGGGAAACAGTGATGGCTCCATTGGATTTGAATGCATAAAGTTGACGTCTGCATGGTTCATTTTGACTCTGAGAGCGACAGCGGACAGGAAGTGGGAGCGAGACCTCTCACTCATGAATGGACACAAAGACAGTTGAAGG
>JBBPBX010033357.1:5840-16656 GCA_038048925.1 Garcialebias charrua
TGTTACTAATCTTGGAATAAAAATGGACTCCAATCTTACATTTGAAAATCACATTAAGCATCTGTTTAAAACTTGCTTCTTCCATCTTCGAAACATCTCCAGACTTCGCCCATCTCTAACTTTTTCCGATGCTGAGAAGCTCGTCCATGCTTTTGTCTCCTCCAGGCTCGACTACTGCAACTCCCTGTTTATTGGAATCCCTGGCAAAAACCTTCAGAAACTTCAATATATTCAAAACAGTGCAGCAAGGATCTTGTTGAGAGTTCGTAAATTTGAACATATTACGCCCATTCTCCATAACCTTCATTGGCTTCCTGTCGCCTACAGAATTCAGTACAAAACTGCTCTCATTACACATCAATGCTTACACGGAACTTCACCAGATTATCTGAAGGATATTCTTATTCCATACTCATCCACCCGCTCGCTGCGGTCACAGAACAGCAATCTCCTTCACATTCCGAGAACCAAATTAAGGACCATGGGAGACCGGGCTTTCAGTGTGGCTGCCCCCCGTCTGTGGAACTCTCTTCCTGACTGTCTAAGAGCCCCACAGTCTGTGGTTGACTTTAAGAGCGGCTTGAAGACCTTCCTTTTCGACCAAGCATACTCTGCCTCCTCATGATTCTACTTTTGATCTTGGCTGATATTGTTATTGATTTTAATTGTTTTATTATTTGTTTTATTGACATTTAATTCTGTTGCTCCTTGTAGCACTTTGAGATTTTCATTAATGAAAAGTGCGTTATAAATTGAATTCATTATTATTATTATTATGTCTTAGCCATTGATGGTCATCTTATTCATAAGATCACCCATGAGACTTTTCCAGTTAAGATGGTCATTGCAGGCAATCACCATGAAATTATTTCATTTTTAGCAACCAGATCCCCTGAAATCCCAGTTATTTTGGGGCCCTCATGGTTAAAGAGGCCTGTGAGGTGAGGTCGCCATATCCGGCACCAGCCTGGCAGCCCCCGTCAAAGTTTCTCCAGGAACTTTCTAGTTTTACAGTTGTTGTTGTTGTTGTTGTTGTTGTGTTTTTTTTGTGTGTGTTTTTTTTTATGGGTGATGTAGTTTTTCCATCTGCAGTAGTCCATGTGTGGGTGACATTTTGGTGTTGTTAGATTTGTCAATAACTTAACCCATTTATGCCCAAAAAATTTTCAGAGTTGAAAGGCATGTCATTTTATCAGTTGGGTCCTTCTGAATCATGTTATGTATTTATTTTCATCATTCTGTATTTTGAGTTGAAGAAAATGGCATTTTTATGACTGGCAACAATTGTTGCCAGTAGTCATACAGCTTGTCACTAGGTCAACTGTCACCTGTTCATAATAGAGAACTAATAATAATATAGTAATAACAAAATAATAATGTAGTCAGAATAAATAATAACAAAAAGTTGGAGCCTCAGGTTCCTCCTGTATAAAATTCCAAACAACAAACAATTTGAACAGTTTTTTTTATTCTTAATTTATTCGTCTGTAGACTCAAATTTTGTAACTTTGTAATCAAAACTTCAACGAACAGTGTTTTTTCTTATAACCTCTAATAACACACATATATGTATATATTTCATCCCATACATTCCATCATCTTTTATGGATGTTCTACTCAGTGTGGTACTTCTTGAAGCACTCCAAATGTAGTGGAACATCACACCTTTCACACGCAAATGATGTGCGTCCGCCACAGTTTTTGCATCGCTTGTACCTGCTACCAGTGTTGTAGGACCAGTGGTTAAAATGATCAAACCTGGTGGAATCAGTTATCGCCACAGCCATTAAAGTTCTTCTGCCCTGCCTACTTGGCTTTGTTCCATGGCGCAGGAGGAGGGTCTGGGCTACCAGCCTCTGGAAGGAGAGGAGATCTTTCTGCCCACTTTTCCAGGTTCTAAATGAATGAAAAAACAAGCATGATAGATGAATGAATATGCCATGTTTTTGTTCATTTATGATGCTATTGATGAATTATCAATATCCTCCTTTCTACAGTGTCATGCCCCATATGTAGAATGTTCTGTAAAAGCAATATCATGCTTGAGTTTGTGATGTTGGTCTGGATATCATCACTGTTGCTCTTGTCAAATGAAGAGCACTAGCGATCACCTCATGTCAAACATCACAAACACGATTGTGATATTGCTAAATAACATGCAGCCTTGTGTACCTGTAATAGCACCAGCTGTTCACCATGGCACTGTTCAGGGCCCAGCTGAAGCATGGCCACCACCACTTCTTGGACCGTATGTTGACTCTGTAACGGCCGACAAACTGGTCATGCAGGTCCACTTCTCCCGTGTGTGTTGTAATCCTGGATACACTTGGGCTGTCTGACCTTGTCCATGGTCCATTTTTGTTTGTTCCATCTCTTTGCCTCAGTTTCGATGAACTCCCTTTCCATGTTTGACACCAAAGTGACCATACTGTTGTCATTCCACCTTACAATCAGCTTCTCTGCCTCAACCAGATATTCAGCATTTCCTCTGGGTGTCTTCTTGAAGGTCTGGGGCTCTGTGAAAGGAACCTTGTGGAGCTGAGCTTGTCGCATTGTGCCACAGCTGCCATAGCCTCTCAGGGTCATCTCATCCACCAAGGACAGGGTTATGAAGAGGTTGTCATGGTAAAACTTGACTCCAGGTGGAACTTCAGCTTTCTCTGCCAGGCCAAGAACCACACTAGGTCCCTGACCAAGTCCAGTTTCCACCAGATCTGTGTTGCTTCCTACATATGGCTAGATCATCAACATCTTTTACCTCAGTGAAACACAAGCTAATGTTAGGCTAGCAAAAACATGATGTTGGCTAGCAAGAGAATTATGTATGGAAGCGAATAAAAATCTTAGACACACAGGCCTTGACTACATAATTTATTTTGCTAGGAAGAGTATCCTTAGAAGACTAAAATAAGACATTGCACATCATTTTACAATTTGAAATAAGAAAATTGGGTGCAATCTTGCAGAGAGTGTTTTCCTGTAGTTAACGACAAGTTATGTACCCATTGGCAACTTTTGTTGCCACTTACAAAAAGACGCCCATGAACAATTTTTTTTTTATCCTAGGTACAATTTTTGTGGAGAGTGTTACTATAGAGATTTGAAAGATTAAATAATTATAAAAATGTATGGGGGAAAACCATAAGAAATGTTATGAAAATTACCTTTTTCTAGGACGATTTGCATATTCCATGTCTTCAGCCGGATGGCCGAGGAAGCATGTGATATCATGCAACAGGAAGCACTTGAAAACATTTTTTTTATATCAAAACCTTTGTCTAAGTTGTCTACTAGTTTATAGGTGGAAAATGTTGCATTAATACATTTGAGATTTTTTTACTGAGTGGAAAATGACAATGATACACTTTGGCAACAATTGTTGCCAGTGGGGCTAAATGGTGCTGACCCTTATCCCTGAGTTTGGCTGTAGGATGTGTACCGTGTAATGGACGGACAGAGTTGGGAGAGTATTTGTGAGCTTCACCCAGGATTTGTAGCATTCATGTTATGAACATTCACATTTTTTGAAACAGGAGGATTTGTGATTGCCTCCTGTTTCAAAAAGGGGGAGAGAAATAAGAAAATACAACAGAAAATAATTTTGATATATTAAAGTTAAACAAACAAATCGTAATTACAAATTAGATCAAAGTTTTAACTCCTCATACAGCAATGGGAGCTGCAAGCGGTACATAGAAACAGTTATACATTTAATATAGTTACGTAAGATCATTTTAGTAAAACAGAAGTGTCTTATAGCAGGTTGTTATATAATAGTTGATCAACAAGGTTCCTGTTAGACCCACCTCTTGGTCTGAACGTTTGGGTTAGTTCGAACTCCATTTTCTGTACAAAATTAGTAGGACATGTGACCTTACTGAGCTGTGCATTACATTTGATTTACAAATTCCAGTTAGTTTACCTCCTTAATAATTAAATATGCTGATGACATGGCCTCGGTAAGCCTTTTAAATGACAAGGAAGAAGAGCATGGACCAGTTCTGGACTTCTTCATTAGTTGGTGCAAAAAAATCGAAATTGGTTCTGAACACGGCCAAAACAAAAGAAATGACTAATGACTTCAGGAAGCTTCAGTCATTCTCTCCAACAACCATCAATGAAGAGCAGATTGAAAATGTCTCGTGCTACAAGTACCTGGGCGTGGTTCTGGACTGTCACTTAAAGTGGGACTCATGGGCTGACCTTATTAGCACCAAGGCTCAGCAGAGGATGTATTTTTTTTAGAGAAACTGGGTTCTTTTAGAGTCAATAACTCAATGATTTTAATGTTTTTTTCTGCTTTTAGTGAAAGTATTTTAACTTTTTGTAACATCTGTTGGTTTGGCAATGCTACAGAGGCTCAGAAGAAATCATTGAGAAGTATAGTAACCACAGCCAGCAAACTGTTAGGGACCCCTCTGCCAAGTATGGAAAATATATACATGTACAGATTTATGAGGAAGGCAAACAAGATTATAGCGGACAACACACATTCCCTAAGATCCTCATTTGAGTTGCTTCCTTCAGGGCGAAGGTACGGCCTTCCTTTATTCTCAAGAAACAGAACAATATTTTCTTTCATACCACAAGCAATTAAATCATTAAATAATACAAACATATCATGAATTACTGAGCTCAAACGTCTTTGCTGTAATGATGAATGTTAATGTCATGTTTGTATAAGTATGTCCTTTATGTCAATGCCTGCTGACAATGTTGCAAACTAATTTCCCTACGGGGACAAATCTATCTGTCTGTCTGTCTATCTATCTATCTATCCATCTATCTATCTATCGGTCTGTCTGTCTGTCCGTCCGTCCGTCTGTCTATCTATCTATCTATCTATCTATCTATCTATCTATCTATCTATCTATCTATCTATCTATCTATCTATCTATCTATCTATCTATCTATCTATCTATCTATCTATCTATCTATCTATCTATCTATCTATCTATCTATCTATCTATCTATCTATCTATCTATCTATCATCTATCTATCTATCTATCTATCTATTCTATCTAACCAGTGTTACAAGTTTTAGACCAGGACTATTAAAATAAACTGCCCAGGGGGCCATAGTTACTGAAAGCCAAGAGCTCAGGGGTCAGATATCCAGTAGTTATTATCATTAAGTAACTTTGTTTTACAGTTAAAAATCTAGTTTTATTTAAAAATGAACCCATTGGTGGGCCCAACTTAGCTCACATGTGGGCCTGTTTTGGCCCCGGGCCGTCATTAAACAGCCTTACTTCAGACTAACCTGTTGATCCTCCTAATAAAGCCACAGAGTTATGTCCTGTTCCCTGAACAGCTGATCATTAATATAAAGTTTATCTACAGCCACCGTAGCTCTGACACCTTCAGTCATGTATTTCTTTCTAATCTGGAATAATACTCACCTACGATCGAGGATCTCTTCTAGAAATTGATCCCTGACACTGTAATCGTTCCATGCAGCTCTCTACCCTGTCTTCTGACCTGCTCATTTTGTTTATAGTGCTTAAATTTAGCTATACTTGGTTGAGGTAGTTTGTTATTGGACTTCTTACCTCAGAGCAGGTGAACATGATGAAATAGTATATTTTTTACCATCTCACTTGGGAGTTTCAGCTTATGTTTGATAAATTCACAAATCGAGGTTTCGATATCCTCCTCTGCTCATTCTGGGATCCCGGAGAAGACGATTGTCCTGCATGGTCTGAGCTTGGATGTTCATGATTATCTCCTTCTTCTTTTTTTACCATTTTTTCCCCCCATTTATAGATGGCCTCCCTTCACACCTTATAGCCATCCTCTCACTCTAATTTTTTTTAAGAGAGAAAGAAAGAAAAGAGAAAGTAAGACAACAAATCAACATTTATCAACCAAAAGAGCACAAGGCAAACACACCCAACCTCCGTCCACAATCCTGCAAAGCACATGACAGAACACAACAATGGAAGATACATGCATAAAGACTAATAATATTCATGAGCTTGCAGTAGAATTCTATAAATTCTGGTCATGCAGGTCCACTGTTTTGTTGTCTTGCTTTCTCTTTTCTTTCTTTCTCTCTAAAAAAAATACATATTGGAGTGAGAGGATGGCTATAAGGTGTGAACGGAGGCCATCTATAAATGGGGAAAAAAAAGAGAGAACAAGGTCTTTGGTTTTGAACAGAACTCTAGGGTTGTTACAGTTAGATAAAATAATGCCTGAGAGATATTTGTTCTTCTCGGCTTTTACAGTGTTTTGATAATGTAACAGGCTCTCTTTGAAAATATCAAATGAAACATGCAATTTGTTTTTTTTCCACCTGCGCTCTGCTTTTCTGCACTAGGAGGAGGAGGTTTGAGTTATGACACGGGCAGCTGAATTCTGGACCATCTGTACCGGTAGCTTGTGGAGAGATTTGTTAGGGAGGCCAGAGAGAAGGGAGTTGTAGTCAAGCCGGGAAGTCACAAGACTGCACAAGGATGGCTGTGGAGAGGGGTGTGAGAGAAGGACAAAGACGGTTAATATTCCGGAGGTGGAAATAGGTAGACCGAGTAACATTGTTGATGTGTAAGGTGAAGGAGAGAGTGGTGTTGAGGATGACATCAAGACTCTTGACCTGAGGAGAGGGGGATAGCAGAAAGTTGTTCAGGGGGATGAGAAGATGTTCTGATTTTGAAATAGAGTTTTTGGTGCCAACAAGAATTATTTCAGTTTTGTCACTGTTTAGTTGAAGGAAATTGTTAGAAAGCCAATGATTTAGCTCATTGAGACAGCCGGTGAGGATAGAGGGTGGGTGGGTGGAGTTTGGTTTTGTAGACAAGTAGAGCTGTGAGTCATCAGAATAGCAGTGGAAATGGATGCCGTATTTGCAGAAGATGTGACCTAGAGGAAGGAGGTAAATGATGAAGAGGAGGGATACGAGGACAGAGCCTTGGGGGACACCCGTGGAGATGGGGGAAGACTAGGAACGGAAGGATTTAATCTGAATGAATTGAGTGCGGTCGGAGAGATAAGAGTTGAACCAGTCTAACGGAGTACCTGAGATGCCAATGGAGGTTAGTCTGTTGAGGAGGATAGAATGACAGATGGTGTCGAAGGCAGAACTTAGATCAAGAAGAATGAGGATGGACAGAAGACCAGAGTCAGCAACACGAAGAAGGTTGTTAGTAATTTTTATTAGAGCTGTTTCGATGCTATGGTGGGGATGAAAACCGGATTGAAACTCTTCATAAATGTTGTTGTTGGACAGGTGTGAGCAAAGTTGACTAGCAACAACTTTTCCAAGAACCTTGGAAATAAAGGGCAGATTGGAGATCGGACGAAGATTACTGAAGTGGGTAAAGTCAATACCTGGTTTCTTGATGATGTGGGTGATGGCAGCAGATTTGAAGGCTGTGGGAACAATGCCAGAGGTTAGGGAGGAGTGGATGATGTTAGTGATGATAGGGAGCAGAGACAGGATTTAACAAAAACTGTGGGAAATGGATCAAGTTGACAGTTGTCAGCAATGTCATCAGCAGAGGGGAGGGAGAAGACAGAGAAAGGAAGGGAGGGAGAGGGAGTTCAACATAGATACTGGGGGCAGTATTTGGTCCAAGGTGTTTATGAAATATGACATCAGTGAGTTTCAGAATTCTGTGGAAACCATGTGAGAGGGTAGAGAGTTAGGAGATGAGACAGAATGTGAAGGAGAGAGAGCAATGTCTTTGAATTGCCAACATTGGAACTGATGATGTCAGAGAAGTAGTTGGATTTGGCTTGAGAAATACTGTCCTTGTAATGAATGATGTGGTTCACATAAAGTTCCTTGTGAATTGTGAGACCAGATTTTTTTTATAGAGACGATCTAGCCGTTGACCTTTGGATTTCAGGGAACGGAGTTCTGGAGTGAACCAGGGTGCAGAGTTGGAGAAGGAAACAGACCGGGTTTTAAAAGGAGCAACAGAGTTAAGGACGTTGGTGAGGCTGTTGTTGTAGAATGTGACAAGGTTATCTGGGTTAGAATAATTGAAGGTGAACTCCAACTCAAACCAACTGCAACAGTTAGCAACACTGAAAGCTCCGCATTTCCTCCCTCTACACGTGTCGTCCTACTGCACTGAAGGACTCATCCATAGTCTGTCTTGCCCTGCAGTAGAATCACCTGATACTTTGCTCTCCTCCTCTGTCCACTTCATCAATGCCTCATAGTCTCCTCTGTCCACTTCATCAATGCCTCATAGGCTATGTTGTTCTTTAACCAAAAGTGATTCACAAGGTTTGTTGCGTTGCCACAGCTCTTTACAGATTTTCCACAAACCGCTTCTTAGTTGTTTTTGGAGCTGAAATAGCTCCACACATGATTTTGTTTACACTCTGCCATTGTGTCTACAGACTGAGAGACTGACTAACGAGCAGCATGCCCCACATTACGCACTAACACAGGCAGAAGAAAAAGTAGTTCCCACCAACAGCGTATCATTTAGACAAGATCTCAATAGTTTAGTTACTTTCCACCATCTTCCTGTTAATGATATGCATTAACTGAAATGACTGAAGTTTTAAAAGTATCGATAGTTTGATTTAAGACTCAATAAGATGCAATCTGTCGGAAATCCCACCAAAGGATGCATTTCCTTAGGAAGCTAAGGAGTTTAAATATTGATTGCACTTTTATGAAAATGTTTTACAGCTGTTTTATTGAATCTGTTCTGACTTTTTCATTTCTCTGCTGGTTTGGGATGTTGAACTTGAAAAACCGTAATCGCTTACAGGGTGTCATCAAAGAATGCGGGAAAATAATAGGGACTCAAATGAACAACATCATGGATCTATTTAAATCAAGATCTACATCAAAAGCTAAAAAAAATTTGGCAGATCCCACTCATCCTCTACATGCTCAGTTCAATCTTTTGCCTTCAGGCAGAAGATATGGCCTACCTAAATGCAGAACGAACAGATTAAAAAACTCCTTCATCCCCTCAGCTATTGGATTTTTAAACAAGAACTAGGTTTTAAGCTTATCTCCTTTTACATATTTTTATCTTGGAAATCTTAACTTCATGTTTTTAAGGATGAATAGTTTGCTTTTATTATGCTGTACCTTTTTAGTAATGTTTTATGTATTTTGTTTTGATGGTACTTTTTATTCTGTTTTATAGCTGTATGAATGTGCTGGCTGTCTCACCACCTCTACCTGTTGTAGATGAATTGCCCCTTGGGGACCTAATAAAGTGAACTTGAACTTGAACTTCTAGAGCGAAAAGTTCTGGTATTGAAAGTATCGATATTTTAGTATAGATCTGCACATCACTAGAGGTGAGTTTATTTTGTCTTGAGCAGTTAATTTGAGTTTGTTAGGTTAACCCATGATTTTGGCTTGAGTCTGTTTTTTATCTTTTTTTTACCTGTTTTAAGGGCCATGTAACAAATTATTTTGAATTTTAAAGAATATAACAAAATTCCTTTGAAAACCCACTACTGTGTCCTCATGCTTGACTGGCTTGGTGCCTCACAAAGAAGCACCATTACAGCTTCCACATGAAGCCCAAAGAGTTTCAGGTATATAGAATTACTGCAAACCAAAGTTTTTAATTTAAAGGGGACCACAGATGCAAAATTCACCTTTTAATGTTTTTTTTACTCTACTTTGGGTATTTACTTCTTAAAAAACAGTCCTAGGGCCAAATAAATGCACCCAGTGGTTTATTTACTCTAAGTAGATTTATTTGTCTGGGATATATACATCTCGTTTTCAAATCCTGCGGTTTGTGACGTCACAAGCTGCAAGACAATCCCCCCCCCACCTTGAGTCCAGCCCCTCACCTAGCAACCCCTGGTTAGGCTCAACCCACTTCAGTATAAAATACGTGACGGTTGTTTTTCCTGATTTCATCTCATCTTTTGTTTAAATGTTCTTAATTTCATGTGTACAGCACTTTGTTGCAGCTGTGGTTGTTTTAAATGGCTTTATAAATAAAGTATAATTGTTATTTTTACGTTTTATTTCAATTTTTAGCGTATTAGCGATCGCTCCCAACGCGCAGCCAGCAGACGGAAAACGAGCAGACCGCCGGCGTAGGGACCATCTGCAGGCGTGAGTTGCTGGGAACTGCTGGCTTTTGAGGACCAAGGGTCCGGTCAGAGGTTGCCTCATACAGATAAATTAACTGGAGACACTCGGTGAATTAAGCACTAGTGTTTTGTCTGGACTGGAGCAGCGATCGCTCCCAAACCGCCGCATGCAACGAGCGGAGCTAAGTGGGCGGAGGAGGAAGAGCTATCATTAGCCTCGGATGCTAAAGGGAGCAGCAAATGGTGGCGCACGCAGACGGCTTTCGGTAAGTTATCTTAAGCTAGCACTAACAGTAAGTCAAATGAGTAATAAAGAAAGAGCTAATTTTAAAACAACAACATATTAGAGATACTGGCTGTTACAGAGGGCGGAGTAAATGTAAACAGATTTTTGTAGGGTGTGGCGTTCAGAGCTCATTATCATAAACCGGTTGTTTAGAACGGAAGTCAGAAAATGCATAACTAGAAAGGGGATATTTTATTATCTGATAATTATTTTGTGCATTAAATTGAATCAATATGGTCTGGCTAGCCCACAGACATACCATAAACATTTATAAAACCAATATGTGGTCTCCTTTAAATGATTATTTTGAATCTTTAACGCTTTGGCAAGCCCAGAAAATAAAACAGGAAAGATCATGATTTACTGATTCTGTGAATTACAGCACACACACACACACACACACACACACACACACACACGCACGCACGCACGCACGCACGCACGCACACACACACATACAGGTTTGTTTTTCTATCTTTGTGGGGCCACACACACAC
>JBBPBX010033357.1:21398-33308 GCA_038048925.1 Garcialebias charrua
TATATATATATATATATATATATATACACACACATCCATGTTCTTCTGCTTTTCCAAGGTTGGTTCATGGGGTAGCAGAAGGGAGAACCAGACTTTCTTCTCCCTGGCCACTTGGGCCAGTTCCTCCAGGGGAATCCCAAGGCCCGTTCCCAGGCCAGCCAAGAAACATAGTCTCTCTAGTGTGTTCTAGGTCTTCCTCTGGGTCTCCTCCCGGTGGGACATGTCTGAAACCCCTCACCAGGAAGGCATCCAGGAGGTATCCTAATCAGATACCCGCGCCACATCAACTGGCTCCTCTCGATGTGGAGAAGCAGCGGGTCTACTCTTAGTCTCACTCGGATTACCGAGCTTCTCACCCTATCTCTAAGGGAGAGCTCAGATGGGGAAGCAGTTTACTGGAACTCCTCTGACTGATGAAGCCCTCCAGATAGAGGGCGAAACGTTTCTATAAAAAAAAATTGTCCAGATGACCCGACTGAGAATTATTGGATTTGGTACATGGATGATTGAGCATGAACTTTGTTGCCTTGAACCACATTGGCTATGGCTGCCTGCCTGGGAGGAGTTGACGAGGGACTGGACGGCCCCCAGAAACCATCTTAGCACCAGCAAACTAGTTGGTCCACTTAAGGTGTTTCCTACTTGGTGGGGAAACATCCTGATACATGCTCAATAATCCAGGTAGAAAAATCTAAAAAAGTTGTCTGGTCCTTTGGACATTCAAAAAAACAAAACAAAAACAAAACAAACAAAAAAAGTAGAAACGTTTCATATTTCGTCGGAAAGATTTCCTCATTCTGAGGTGCTGTATTCAGCTCAGTCTCATAAATAGCACCCTCTCACAGTAGATTGACCAGTTTGCTGCTGACAGCCAAAACCAGCTGCTCACATGATCAAGGAGGACCATCAGTCAAACGATGTATTGTTAGCATCCTGATGGTTGTTTGCTATTCACAAGGGGCTAAGTGATACTAGCAATAACAGCATCGTAATGGGGGACAGTTGAGCATAGAGGCCTCCACCTCTGTTTAATGATGGATGGTTTATTTTCAAAAATATGTCCTCCTTTACTCCTCTCTCAAACCATCATTCCTCTCTATCAAGGATGTGAACATCTTCATCCCTGAAAGAGTGGCCGCTGGCCTGGAGATGAGTGTAGACCACAGAGTCCTGACCTGATGATGTTGATCTTCTGTGCTGGGCCATCCTTTTGGCCAGTGGCTGTTTAGTTTCCCCAATGTAAGACTGGTCACAACCCTCCTGACAATGAACAACACACACAATATTACTATGTTTGTGCCAGGTGACTGGATCTTTTGGATGAACCAGTCTTTGCCGTAATGTATTTTTGGGTTTAAAAGTCACTGGGACGTTGTGTTTAGAAAATAAACGTCTCAGTTTCTCTGATACTCCCGCAACATACGGAATGACCACTGGTCTGGGTCTAGTTTCCTCCTCTTCACCTGATGGCTGGCTGCTGTTTGGGTTTCTTCTTTGCTTTCAGGAAGGCCCAGACACATATCATTTTACAAGAGACTCTCTTTACTTTTTACTGTGTGCTAATTCGAATGTAATTAAAAGCATAACCTTGTGTTATTTGTATAATCATGTGTTAATATGCTGGCATATGTCTTAGTCAAAGAACTATGGCAAAGTTGAGAAAAACGTCAAGTTGTACTTTTCAGATTTGTTTTAGAAATGTTAACATGTGAATCAAAGCCTAATCAAGTTATCTTATAACTGGCGACTGGTTTCGATCTGTTCTTAAAACAATCTTTCTCTCCTCTCCTGAGCATCCTTCACACTTTCTGACGCTCTCCCACTGGGTAAACAAACCAATGAGGGATCTGAACGTCAAACTCACTTCGCCCCCACGACCGGGAAAGGAGAGTCCGGGACTGGAACTCTCGCCCGTAAACTAATTCCCAGGTGGACTGGAACTCATTTGATAACAGACAAAGTGTCCTCAATTGTCTACGGAATCAAAATCAGCAAAGGCCACAAAAAGCCAAGTGAAATGGGTCAAACTCCATTAGGTTACACTTCCTGCTTGATCCTGCAGTCTGCAAGTGAAATTGAACTATGAGGTTTCATCTAAGAGCTGATCTGAACGTTGGTCAAACACTAATGACCACGTCATCAGTTAAAGATTTATAACATGCCAGTTATAAATCCACTTCGAGCTCTAAGCTCCGACTTTAATGAAATTCCTTCGAGGAATCTTTTATCTTGAAAAGCCAAACCGGAACCTGTGCCACCACTCCGTGTAGGTAGACGCGGATCTCATTGGAACCATTGGAAAGTGAACGCACAAGCTTGAGTAACGTGAGCCGGATGGACAATCCGTGTATGTTGAGGCTAACCAACTTTACCGGAGTCGAGATAAGAAATCTTCACAAAGGTAAAAGTCATTGTTCATCACGGACGTGAGTCTAGCCGACGCCGACCGGAGGGTGTGCCTGTTTCCTGGTTAAACTCACGTCAAGATAATACCCCTCCTATCTTTTCTTCCATACTTCCTCCTAAACTTTCTCCTTAAACTTATCTCATCTAAGCCAGTAACTAAACTTTAAGTTAAACTTGCCTGAAAAAATAAGTAAATATGTTATCTTATTACTTGTCTGTTGTTCAAAAAATGTATCTGTCGACAGTTAAGTTATATGAAAATTGATCAGAACCAATTCACTTGTAAATGTTGATGTAATTTAATGATTTGTTATTAAATTAAATCGCTCAACCGACGATGCCATCTCCTCTGCCCTCCACACAGCTCTCACACATCTGGACACGAAGGACTCTTATGTTAGAATGCTGTTCATCGACTTCAGCTCGGCATTCAACACCATCATCCCCCAACAGCTCATCCATAAACTGGACAGTCTGGGGCTGAACACCTCAATGTGTAACTGGCTGCTAGACTTCCTGACCGGGAGACCACAGACAGTACGGATCGGGAGTAACACATCTAGCACCATCACATTGAACACAGGGGCCCCACAAGGATGTGTGCTGAGCCCCCTTCTATTCACCCTGCTAACACACGACTGCACACCATCGTACAGCTCCAACCACTTCATCAAGTTTGCGGACGACACAACAGTGGTAGGTCTCATCAGCAACAACGATGAGACGGACTACAGGAACGAGGTGAGCCGCTTGGCCTTGTGGTGCGGACACAACAATCTCACTCTCAACGTGGAGAAGACAAAGGAGATTGTCGTGGACTTCAGGAAGAGGGATGCACAACATGCCCCTCTGACCATCAACAGCACCGCAGTGGAGAGAGTGGACAGCACCAAGTTCCTGGGAGTGCACGTCTCAAAGGACCTGTCCTGGAGCAGGAACACTGCAGCACTGGCCAAGAAGGCTCACCAGCGCCTCTACTTTCTCCGCAAGCTGAAAAGGGCTGGAGCTTCAACCCCCATCATGTGCACCTTCTACAGGGGTGCCATAGAAAGTGTCCTGACCAGCTGCATCACGGTGTGGTTTGGTGCATGTACTGCATCATGCCGCAAGAGCCTCCAGCGCATCGTGAAGCAGCTGAGAAGATCGTCGGCACCTCCTTGCCCTCACTGCAGGACTTACACAGCAAACGCCTCACTCGGAAAGCCCACTGCATGGCAGGTGATCCCACACACCCACTACACAGCCGCTTTAGACTGCTGCCATCAGGGAGGAGACTGAGGAGTCTCCAGGCTCGAACCAGTAGACTGAGAGACAGCTCTGTCCATCAGGCAGTCAGAATGCTAAACACTCTGCCTGCTCTGCCTCCCTCCCATTTGAACTGCCTTAACACAAAAAACTTTCTCACACATTACCACTCAACACAAAGTTTTTAACACTGGACCCTGTGTCATCAAACGGGTTATTCACTAAACTCTCGGTCATGTGCTCATTCAGTTTGCACTACTTCTCATATTTGCACTAATGTTTGTATTACATTACTGCCTATAGTCATACTACTGTTTACATTCACTGTTTACATTTATTAATACGGTTTACATTTATTACTACTGCTTTACATTTATTACTACTGTTTACATTTACACTACTTTTATATCTACACTACTGCTGATACATATACAGTATTCTCTGACTAGCCTTATCTAAGGATGCCAAATGTGCCTTATGTGCCTTACTGCATATGCCACTTATATGCTGCTGTGCCACTCTTTGCAAATGTCAATGCTAGAACCTTCAGTTTATTCTATAGATATATTTTTTATACTTTTTTATACTACTAAGAAAATACTCAGGACAGTATTACACTTTTATTATTTCATTTTATAATTATGTTCATTAGGTGTTTGGTGTTTTAGGGGTGTTTGGTGTTTCAGTGTTGGTGTAAATTTTCATACTTTTATACTACTATGAAAAAACTCAGGACAGTGTTACACTTTTACTATTTTATTCATTCATTCATTCAACCTTTATTTAGTCAGGTAAATCTTTTGAACCTCATGGGCTCATTTACGAAAGCGACCTGCTAAATCTAAAGAATGTAATGGGCATGACTGTGCCCGCTCTGATACTTGAACTGTCCCAGTGACACCTTTTCACTGATACTCTCAGAAAAAAGACATTAACACTATTTTATTACATTATTTTGAATCAAAACACAATAAGTCATAAGAGACTCTCTTATTCCTCTATTTTTGTGTTAATGAATAACCTTGTGTTACTTGTATAAGCATTATTGAATTCAATGTTTGTTAAGTCAAAGACTGTTTAATTCAAACTGTTTAATTCAAGTTGGAAATCCAATGTTATTTCAAAATAATGATCACTTCTTCATATGATGAATCAAACGGTGAAAGTGAATTAATATGTCAGACTGAACTCGATCAGTTTTGTTAGAAGTTAGAACACAGTTTTAATCAGTTGTTTTATGAAGCTGGCTCCAGTCTAATCTGTTTCTCTGTCTTCATTCTAAACAACTTCTTCTCTGTTCTAAAAACTGATCTTCTCCTATCCGAGTGACCTTCATCCCACTGGTTCGTTTGGACCAATGGGGAAGCAACAAGTCACTGATCACAGATCCTTCCTTAAAGTTCTAAGCTGTTGCTGGAACTGACGGAGTTTGCTGAGGACCTCAATTCCATGATGAGGTTCCCCAAAGAGCTGAATGAACACCAGTCACACGCTAAGGACTCGTCATTCAGTTAAAAGATTTATAACATGCCTGTTATAAATCAATTTCCAGCTGTGAAAAGCTTCACTTTATTGACATTCCTTTAAGGAACGTCTTATCTTGAACAACACCACCAGGAGCTGCCGTTACTTTCGGTTCGAGTCAAGGCGCACGTCTGGAGACGCTGAGAATGGTAAACGAACTGACCAAACTGGACCGAGGGAGACTGACCATCTTCACGAGGTAACAAGTCGTCAAATGCTTTGCCAAGGGTACCAACGTGTAGCCGAGTTCAGCCGGAGAGCTGCCATGCTTCTGGTTAAACACATCAAGATAACTCCCTGACTCTTAACTTTTCTTCCTCCATTTTTCTCCTCCTAAATCTTTCCCTCTCTATCTAAGCTGGAAACTATTTTAAGCTGAAGAGCCCACAGACTAAATATGTTAACATCCAATATTTATGTCTGTTGTGTTATGATTCAAGTGTGCTGACGTATTAATTTGAAAGAAAGTGAAATCATGTCAATCAAGTGTAATGGTGTTAATTTAGTTGATTTATTTTAAATAAATGATAGTGTCTCTTTGACATATCAAACTAAGTTAACGTCTTTGTCACTTAATGGCTTTGTGTATTTATCCATCATAAAGATCACAGAAATATTGGGTAAACTGAAAAAGAACAGAATCCGTGAATTTACTATTCAATCTGAATAAGTAAATTAATTAAGATAAAGAGATCAGTATTAATATTGACCTCCTCATAATTCTTACATCTGGTGGCCTTCGTACGTGGTTCTGAAAGTTTATTGATTTCTGTGGTTTCTCATGAACTGTAACGTCATGTTTGCATAAGTGGATCCAAGTTTTAAACTCTGAGGATAATGATTTTGGCTGGAAGTGTTCAAAGCAGGCAGATTCTGCATGTTTTTATCATTTGAAGCTGTGAGATTATTATTGTTTCAACTCTGTTAGACGCTGTTGGAAGCATTCAGGTGAAGTTTTGTCAGCCGTGGTCTGTGGTGGTTCTGGTCCTGGTTCGGTCCAGTTCACGCAGACTCCTGTACAAAGCTTTGTTTGACCGCCGAGTCAAAAGCCTGAAAGCTAATTTAACATCTACAAGATTGCTGTTGTGGTATTTTACATTTTAGAGCAGGTCAGAGAAGCATATTACTGTAGAACGTAGTCGGATAGTGGTTCTGTTCAGATCCGAGTTTCTGATCCACGACGAAGTGGACCAGAACCGACGTTGACGCGCTCCGAGAGAGTCCGTGTCAAGGACTACAAGCACTGTGATTGATTGGTTGACGTCACGTATCTGTGTAGCGAGCTCCGCCTCGCTCAGCACAGCAGAGCTGGTGACGCGCTGCGTCGACCCGCCTATTTGTGTCGTCATTTCCTGGTGCACTTTGAGTGACGAACAGTCACATTCACAAAAAACATCATAAAAAGTCAGCATTTTATGGTGAGTTACCAGCTTTTAATTTTGTTCTGTACACAAACAATAGCTCCTGTTTATTTTAAATAAAATATTTAGAATAACAGAGGTACGGACAAACATTTTTGCTTATTTTAAATACAAAGAATTTAAAATAACAAACAAAAGTACAGTTTTCACTCCAGATAACTGAAAAGTTTTTCCTTTCTCTTCCTTTCTCTGACACATCATCTTCCACAGTTGTCCTGTGCACATTTAAACTTTCCTGTTTATTTCAAATAGTGAAAAGTTTAGAATAACGAATACAGAACATCTTTTATTTTGATTTTCACTGAAAATCCAGATAAAAGATGGCAGGCACAGAGGGTGAGACCCCTGACACCACTGATACAGGGCAGCCTGTGCCACCTCAAGGCCACGACCCGACCAAAGCAGATTGGATCGAATGTGCCTTATTTTCACTCACAGGGCCCATCACAAACTACCATGAAGAGACACAGTTGATGGAGGAAGCAGATGTGGACAGTGCATTAAAAACTGTAACAGCTGGAACCACAACGGCTGAAAAGAAAGCAGACAGAGATAAACGTTTGGCTAAATTAAGCCTTCTGTTAAAGGCCAAGCTAGACTTTGAAACTGCTGTACGCCGGGCTGTCTCTACATCATGTTTAACAGCACAAATGGAGGTTGCCACTTTACAGCAGGAGGTAAAGAGTTTAACACAGTCGAGTATTGGCAGCGCTGAACAAACGCGTAGTCTCTACGAAGAATGCAGAGTGTTAAAAAGGGATTTTGACCAATCACAAGATGATTTGGAAAAATGTGTGGTGGAGAAGGATACGTATTACCATCAATACAAGTCGCTTCAGGCGGATTGTGGGGAGGCACGAGACGCGCTGGAAAAATGCACGGACACCCTGGAATCATTATCACTACGGTACACAAGGCTGCAAGAAGATTATAGAAAATCACAAGAACAGCACATGATGTTACAACGTGAAAATGATGGGTTAAAAGTCCAACTGAATAGTTGTAAAATAGAGCGTGCATCAGCAATGAACAAACTCTTTGAAGAAGAGAGAAAATGTTTGGGTCTCATGAGTAAACACCTTGAGAACTCACCGCCTCCGCTGCCTCCTCCCATACCTGATGACCTACTCCCTCCTCCACCGCCCCCGCCCATGCCAGATGCACTACTCCCTCCAACACCACCGCGCCGTCCCTTAGGGCCTCTAAAACCGACAATCCCACCGGATGCGCCGGTGGGTGGATCTGATAATAACCCACAAATACCTCTATCAATGGCTGAACTACGGAATATGGCGAAAAGCATTCAAACCTTCGCCCCTGGCCCAATGGGCTCACACGAAACCAAGATCTATCTCGAAGACCTTGATTTCCAGCTTCAACGCTTCCCAGAAGCTACAGATGATGATAGAATCTGTCTGTTAAGGTTAACATCGGACAGGACGGTGCATGCTTTTATGAAGCGTCAACGAGAAGCAGTGATGAAAGACTACAGTCTTCTCTGTGCTGCGCTGATAAAGGAGTTTTCTCCTTGCACGGGGCCCGATGGCATCATAACAGCAGCTAACATCAAGCAAGGTAGGAATGAACACCCAAGGTCATATTATGACCGAATATTCCGTGCCTATTTCGGGGACAGATGCGAACCTGAAATGGAGGAGGAGGTAGGGTTTAAGTATATTTTCAGCCAAAACCTCTGCCCTGACATAAGAGAGAAAGTACATGTCAGCGCAAACTATAAACGGAGGTCCATCGAAGACATAAGAGAGTGCGCGATAGATGTTTTTACAGGTCGCTCACCAAACAAGACACCCTTTGAAGTGTGTCCTGGTGAAAAGGTCAAATACCAATCGCTAGACCTTGAAGGAGCAAGAGCGCCAGCTCACTCTTTTAAGGAAGCCGAGAATAAGCAATATTTCCAACCTGACAGACCGCAAAATGAAGGTGTCCGCTGGAACAAAGACCAAAAGGGGTCCAGAGACCCTAAGTGGTACAGGCCGCATCAAGAGGAAGAACCCCATCATCAAAAAAGGGGGGCTTTCCAAAAGAAAAAGAAATATGGGTCCCAAGGAGACTCATATGAAAGAGGGTGGTCCCAGAGAGGACCCCCGAGCAATGCGCCAGCTCCTGCACCTCAAACTGAACAGTCTGGGGCGAGGAAAAACCCACAGAAGTTCCAGAAAAAAGGCCCTAAACCTCTGTCTTCAGAAGAGATGGAGAACATACGTCGGTTGTTAGAAAGTTTGAAAAAAACAAACAAGGAAAACAAACCTGGAGTGATGTGTAGCACTATCATTGATAGTGACTCAGAACACACTAATAACAGCAATGCCACGATTGCTGACAGTCGCCAAGATACTGATGGTCAGGATGCTGACAATCAGGGTATAGACAGTCAACAAGACGTTGACTGTAACCATGACATCATTGTTACAGAGTCCGAGAGCCCCTCATCAGAAAAAGGGGGGGAAAGCGCACTCACCAAAGACAATGACTCGTCACAGACCGATCACTCAGACCCATGTGTGACTGCACTACCAGTACAGGTGAATGAAATTCACACAGACAATGGTAGACGTAACAAACGTCGGAAAAAACCTGATAGGTTCCTGTGTAACATTATCAGGAAGGGGCCCGCTAAGAAGGCTTACCTGTCAATCACTTTAGAAGGGGTCCTCACAGAAGAGGCCCTCCTGGATGGTGGGGCTGACATAACCATTATGTCTCCCACACTGTTGAAGGAGCTAAGGATAGCCGCTAGCGGGGTTGACAGGGAAATACCCCTCAAAGAATGTGCTGTAGTACTACAGGGACTCTCAGAGACGAGAACAACCCTTACAGCTATAGCCATGGTTCATATGCAGATTGGTGAAATGACGCTATACCACCCGGTACACGTGTCCACCGTTGACTCATTCCCATTTTTGGTTGGCCAAGACTTTATAAACCGCTTCGACGCGATTATAGATTATGGTGATCAAACAATGTGGACCAGAGTGAGCCAACCACTGCCAATCGATATGCCTACACAAGGTGACACTGACTGTCTAACAGCAGGTACCGCGGAAGGCACAAAGGGGTCCTCCAACGAGAGCACAATCCCGGTAAGTGAACCTTCAGCAACAGGTGAGGCAGAAAAGGCCCAACAAGAGAGCCTCCTCTGCGAGCTGAAACAGTCAGCACCCACTGAACACTACCTACCACAGGTAGTCAAAGGTGTTGAGATCCAAGGATCCCACACCGATGATGCTGTTTTGTCTCCTTGGACGGAGAAATCAGCGATCAGCCAAGCTTTCTATGGAACCTTGGTTAAAAAACAGTTGGGTCTAGAAATGAACAAAAAGGCTTTCCGCTTTTCGTTAGACCCCAACGATAAACAGGTAATGACCGCAATAGGGATCATTGCCCTGAAACTAATCTGGAACCAACGAGAACTGGATCACCCGTTCCTCGTGGTCCCGAACTTACCACATGCAACCTACATAGGCTCTGACATTTTGGTAAGATTAGGTGTCCGAGTGGACATCAACAACAATGTACTGTGGTCACTGGATACGGCCACAAAGGACTCTCCTGTGCTGACCACAGAGAACCTTAAGGCTGGACAGACCATTCCAGAGGTCTGCCAGATTGCTAACAGCCATAACACTGCGGTACCACCTCAGGTTATGAACAAGCCAGTGATGTGTCACATCATGAAAGGACAAGCTAGTAGCACAAAACAGGCATACTTTCAACCATCTCCTATGTTTTTCAACTTAGGACTGTCCATGGAGGCCACATGCCAAGTGACCCTCGACTGCAGAACCACGACTGTTGCTGTGTGCAACACAAGCACAGAAGAGGTACTGATCCCAAAAAACACACAGCTAGGATGGTTGATCTCTACTGATTTTCATGATTTTGAGCTAAGCATTCCATTTCTGGGAGGACTCCCAGAAAACTTGATCCCAAATCAACACACGGGGCAAGTCTTGTTCACGAAACCAACACAGGCCATAGCTCTCTTCTCCCCCAATGATTCCGACCATGACACAGTCAACCGGTTCGGTTTCAACCGAGGAGACAGTCTAGGTCCTCAAACTTATAGTGCCCTACCTGTAGACAGGTTTCACGACACTGAAAGGGACTCAATGGAGCTCCCCAAAGGACAAGAACCCCTCTCAATTGCTTCACAGATTGAACAGGTGGTCGCTCAAGCCGACGCCCTGAAAACTGATGAAGAAAGGGACAAACTTCGCAAAGTTCTTTTAACGTATGAGAAATCATTCTCAGCTGACTCGATGGATTGTGGGTTGACCACGCTCCACACAGTGAGCATCCCAACCCCGCCTAATGCTCCCCCTGCATTTGTCAGACAGTACAAGATTCCTCTGGCAGCACATCAACCTATCAGAGAAATCATTAATGACCTGTTAGAAAAAGGTATCATCCGATACTGTAACAGCACTTACTCTGCGCCTTTATGGCCGGTGTTAAAACCAAATGGTAAGTGGAGACTCACTATAGACTACCGAAAGCTAAACAAACAAGTTCCCTTATCCAGATGGCCTATGACGCAACTCCAACAGGAACTGCCCAAGGTCACCAATGGTAAGTACTTCTCGACCCTCGACGTCGCCTCTGGTTTTTGGACCATCCCTGTGCGCGCCGAGGACCAGTACAAACTAGCTTTCACTTTTGGTGGCCGTCAGTACACCTTTAACAGGTGTCCCTTTGGCTACGCTAACTCACCTGCAGAGTTCAACATCTTCTTGAACAAAGCATGTCCAGACGCCCACGAGCGTGGAACACTGATCTACGTGGACGATGTCCTTTTGAGGCAGCCAACACTGGACTCACATTTGGCTGAGATCGACCACGTTCTGAATCAGCTGACAACTGCTGGTGCTAAGATATCACTGTCAAAATGCCAATGGTGCAGAACCAAAGTGGACTACGTTGGCCTACTTGTAGGTCCTGACGGAGTACAACCACAGCTGACTCGCACCCAAGGCCTCGACAATCTCAAAGTCCCCACCAATCTCAAAGAACTACAAAGTTTTCTGGGCGTGTGTAACTACTCGAACCAGTTCATCGAAAACTATGCGGACCTTGCGAAACCACTGACTGAACTCCTTAAAAAAGACGTACCATTTGTTTGGACTGACAAACAGCAACAGGCAATGGACGCTCTTATAAACAGGATCAAGTCAGCCCCTTGTTTAGTCTACCCAGACTACAACAAAGAGTTTTACTTGGAAGTGGGCTTCTCAGCTCATTGCATAAGTGCAGGTCTGTACCAGATACACGACAGAGACAAACGTGTAGTAGCCTA
>JBBPBX010033358.1:9316-33308 GCA_038048925.1 Garcialebias charrua
CAGAGAATAAGACCCTGCTGTCTCTCCCAGGTTGAACTTTTATGATCTGTCAGACTGAAATGATGACAAGAAGCAAAAAAAAAAAAAAGCTTGTTTGTCGGATCAGATCATGCAGACACTGAATGCTGCTGGTGGGTGTTGTGATTTTATCGCCATAGGAGTTGCAAGATTGTTTTTGTGATACGTTCTGTGACGAGGCGCTGACAGGAAGTGTTCCCCCTCACTCTGTTTTTTTTTTTAAACTTATATTCCAGAAATAACTTTACAATGGACATATGTTGCACTTCAGCTATCATTTTAGTATCTAACCTATTAGCCATCTATCCGATAATTTTACTTTCCATTCTTGTGTCTGGAAGCCACTAGTATAATGTCCCCTTTTACTTTACTTTGTACTTTTATTGATTGCCATTGTTGCATAATTAAAAAAAAAACAATCATGGATAGCAACAACATATTGATGGAGTATCATACACTTACACATCAATAAATTAGAACATAGTGGTGCAAAAGAACTTAGTAAGGTTCTGATGATCAGAGTAAACACAGATAATAATACAACATCTAAGTGCAGGATAGAATAAGGAAAGACTGTAAACAGCCAGATGTTGAAGGGTAATAGAGCTTTGGAGCGTGACGTCACTGGTCCACCGCGCACAGCATTGTGGGTAGTTTTTTTTGTAGTTTTTTTTCGATCCGCCATTTTTCCTGCCTTGCTCGTATTTTGTTCGAATCAGGTTTCAACAGCTTAGCAATGGTCCTAAATTGCTGTGTAATAGGATGCAATGTCCGTTCACACGACAGAAAAGGTAAAAAAATAGAAAACGGACTCTCGTTTTATAGTTTCCCTACCTGGAAACAACGCGAGGGCGAGCTTGTGTCGGCCATAACAAAAAGGAGGCATGGATATCAGCAGTGAGACGTCCTGATGTAACGTTCTCCACCATCACAAGATACATGCTTGTTTGTTCCAGACATTTCCATTCAGGTGAGTATTTTAAATCAGTTTACTGGAGTTGTGCCATTTTGTCAAGGTGTATCATGTTTTGGTCGAGTTCAGTGCATAGTGGGTCAACCAAGTTTAGGTCGGACATCTGTGTTATTTTAAAATAAACTGTTTAAAGTTGATTGTGTTGTCACATTGACTGTAGCATATTGTTTTTTATTATTAATTTATTTCTTTATTCATTTTATCAAAATAAATACCCAACAAAGACAAAAAAAAGAAAATATAAAATGAAAGGCAGCAGAAAGAAGAAACTATCTTATTATATCTGCCCCTTTTCCAAACAATCTATTCAAAGAATAATCTATAAGTAACAAAAAATGAGTAACTCATCTCAATTTTCAAATTTCAACATATTACACATTAAAGCACTTCATCTTTTAACAAAATGTGTCTGAATATTTAAGGGTAGTACATTGTTATGACATTTATACATCACCATTAAAATAAGGTAATCTACTAATGGAACTTCAGTAATTTCAACTAAAAAAATAATATACTAGATGGATGACAGTAATGTTTTCTGGCAATAATTATATTACTGATCTGCGTTCTCTTCAAGGCAAATCTTCTTATGAGATGGATGAGTCAAATCCCGACTGGGCTCCAACACTGCACTTGGCAAAATCAACAAGCAGTGGAGGCTGCAGGAGATGTGCAACAACCAGTGATGGAGGCAGCAGGAGATGTGCAACAACAAGTGGTGGAGGCAGCAGGAGATGAGCACCAACAGGTGATGGAGGCTGCTGAAGAGGAGCATGAGCAAGTTGTGGAGTCTGCGGTGGAAACCCCACGAGAGGACATCATAGCTGTCGCTGCAGATGGGGAGGAGGAAGATGAACCAGCAGCAAAAAGGCGACAAACAGAATGTCAGTTGTGCGAACAAAGAAGAGCAGAAATTAATCGTCTCTTACAGGAAAACAGGGAGCTCAGGTCAGAGCTGAATAAAAAACAGCTAGACAAAGAATTTCTTAGAGGTGACACAAAAAAAGTCAGGTACTGTACTATACAGGACTTCATTGCTTTGCCGTATTGTTGTCATTGTTTGAATTTGAAATGAAACAGATCCATTTTGAAGTAAACATTTGATGTAATTAAACATTTCCAGTAAATGTGATGAACGTGTGAGTTAATACATTTTATAGAAAACACACAAAAATGTGCAAATATAAGTCAACAGCATGTTTTACATAATTATGTCTCCCTTGAAGTACAAGCTCTGAGAAATATCTTTAGGAAGCTTCATGCTTTCTGTAGACGTCCAGCCATGTCTGTGTGGTCCACACACGGTCACAGTGGTTTGATGATGCACCTGTGCAGAGTGGGTGATGCTTCTGCAGGTGAACTTCATCTCCTGCCTCCAGCTGCTGGATGCTGCATGTCTTGTATCTGTGAGGGAACTTCCTCCAGGCAGCAGCGATCACACCGAGTCCATCAGAAGATGCTCCAAGTTCAGGAGTTGGTGTTTATGATGAAACCACATGCTTTAACTTTAAGATTTTTTTTACTGCTCGCTGTATTTTAATGTAGGCGTTTTGATGATTCACACACCATTTTATTTCTGTGTGTAGACACACTGTTACTCAGCATGACCCACGGTGTTCTGGTGGCTCAGAGTCAGAGCAGAACCTGTGAACAACACCATTAAAATGGTGAATGAAAAGACAATGTATAATATATATATATATATATATATGCATCTTAATACATATACTGTATATAGTGATTATAGTAATCTAATCAAGATTTGAAGTCTACATGTTATTAGACATGCTCAAGTCATTAAAAATAAGGTAATTTTCAACTTGGACCCTTGTAATTTAGTTAAAAAACATACTTTAAAAATAAAGTCTTCTCAGTTTTTAATACTCCTAGCATACAGAAGGTTGTTTGATTCTGAAAGAAATGTAAATTAATAATTTATGTACAATTAGGAGCCAAAAACAACGTACCTTCAACGTATTTACAATCTGGGGGCTTTAAAAATGTCCAAATCATCTACCCAGCTGTTCATAGATTGGACCAGCTCTCCCAGTGAATTGTAATTATAAAAATTATTTGTGGTGTAAACACTGACACAGACCAGGTCTGCTAAAATGACTGGGAAGGGAATGTCAGTGGAGGCAAGGATTACTCCAGGTCTCTGCTCCATTTATTTATTTATTTCAAACGGGCAACATTTCCAATTATACCGATTTTTTCCATGTAGTTTTTTTTTCTCACCTGGGAGAAGCTTATTAGGATACAGTCCACTTTATTTTGCCTGCTTTTCAGAACCGTGACGGAAGAAATCTCCTGAATTTCTTTTATTTTTTCTGAGGGCAACAAACATGGCGGTCGAAACGGGAACGCCCCGACACGCCCCCGACACCCGCCCACACAGTGACGTCTGCTCCAAAGCTCTATTGTTGGTTGCTGCAGCATTGTAATATCCATTTCACAGTTATTGTCATGATGAGATTTGAGATGTAAGGATAATGGGTTGTTCGTTCAACAGTCTTACAGCCTGTGGGTACCAACTGTGAGCCATTTTGTTGGTCCTGGAACCCATGGGTTAATACACTTACACGCACAGTTAAAAAAGTTGATCATAAGCTGCTGTGGAATTTTGGCCCATTTCAGTTTCCTCAGAAAGAAGACGCTGCTGGGCCTTGCTGATAGCTGAGGCGCTGTTGGTACCCCAGGCTAGGTTCTCTGTCACTGTCATGCCCAGAAATTTGAAATTTGTGACCCTCTCAACTGCTTCGTTTCTGATGTAAAGTGGAGGTTTTTATTTATTATTTAGTTTGCGAAAGTCCACAATCATTTCCTTGGTTTTCTTTAAGTTAAGGTGGTTGTGACACCATGATACAAATTGTTGTACTTCAGTTCTATATGCTGTCTCATTCTTGAGACAGCATATAATTGATGATTCCCAACAATGTGATGTCATCAGCATATTTAATAATGAGATTTGATGGTGAAGAAGCTGTGCAGTCGTGAGTGAGGAGAGTATAAAGTTCTGGGCTGAGCACAAAGCCTTGTGGGGTCCCTGTGCTGATGGAAAGAGTGGAGGAAGTGTGCTCGTCCACTCTCACACTATGTAGGTTAGTTAAAACGTCCAAATTCCAATTGCATATAGTGTTGTTTAGTCCAAGATTGTATAACTTCGGTAGGAGTTTGTCTTGCTGGATGGTGTTAAAAGCTGAACTAAAATAAAGAGCAGCCTCACATATTTGTCCCTCCTGTAGGTATTAGATGTGGTGCACAACTTAGTTTTCCAAGTACAACTTCACAAGCTTTTTTGATTTATTTTTGATAAAAAGATAAAGGAAGTATTTTATATATGAGAGATAAAAAGATGTAAGGAGGAGATTGAAACTTGGTGATGAAACGCTTAAAGTCTTGAAAAGGTGGTACATATTACCTTTAAAATTTGCTCGACTCAAACCCTGCAGCTGAACCTCTAATTAAAGTGTTTTAAGTTACCACTGACTGACACCAAAAGGAAGAAAAAAAAAACACTACACTCACACTGTACTGATAAAAATAATGAGGTCTTGATCCTATTTTTGCTATGACTCCTGCCTACAAAATATAGGGACACTGAAAAAGAAAATGTTTATGTGCAGAAATGAAATGCATTTTGTTGAAAAGGTAAATAAGCTATGAGGTGACTGGTGTGGCGAAACAAACATACAAGCATTATTCACTGCAGCACCATGGTGGATGTCGTATAGTATACATAGTTCCCATGTGACGTCACATCTGTGGGTTGTCCTTATTGACCCTCCCTCAGGTAGGCTATGCTGCAGTTGGATCGCGTTCTGATAGATGTCCATTTTTCACGTTGTTTTTTTTGTTAATTTCTAATTAATTGCAATGGTTACTTCGTGTTGTGACAGTGGGTGTTCCATTCGGGTAGACGTTTGGGCAACGCGCAGGTTTCAGTTAATCAAAAAAAAAGTAAACGGGAAAGATTTATCTCATCGGAGAAACTGGACAACAGCCCCTCCTGCTCTGAGTCTGGCTTTGGATCTGCTCTGGAAGACGTCGTACTTTTGGCCGGTAAACAAAATATTCTACATAAATCATTTTGTGAAACTATGTCAGAACAATGTTAGAGTACAACTGTCTGTGTGTTAGAGCTGGGTTTTTTTTTTCATTATTTAGCAAACCGTCTTGCATGCTGTTAGCTTAGCATCTCGCTAACGCGACAATGGCCTCGGTCCACCAGAACACCGGCGGGGGAAACCGTCCCAGTTGGAGAAGGAGGACCGGAGCCAAGTCGTGCGGGCGACGCGTCGGTCCCATGGGATGTGCCCCCGCAACCGCGACGGTTCCACGCCGTCTGACCTGAGCTCGACGGCCCCTCGGCCCCAGTGCTAACTCTATGCTAACCTCCAACACGGTAAGACTCAAAAGTGCTGGTTCTGGTCCGTGTTCAGCTTGGACTGTTTGTGCTGGCTGTGTGTTATTTTAGTTCAACCTTTTTTTAGCTGGTTAGATATGATTGAGACAGTTTACACATCTTTTTTGGATTCAAAGCTGTGAAGCCGGTGTGCGCTTCTCGTAGTAATTAAATAATTAATGATATCAGAGTAACTTGTGACTAGTTGTCCTATTCGTCTGCCATGATTTCTTTTCAAACTCATTTAACTCCGACCACTGCCATTTTCTCTTGTTCCTTGGCGAAGCTGTGGTAGCTCTGTTTTTGTCCGTATAATTTGCTCTGGTTGTTCGTGTCTGAGCTCGACGGACCCTCGGCCCCAGTGCTAACTCTATGCTAACCTCCAACACGGTAACACTCAAAAGTGCTGGTTCTGGTCCGTGTTCAGCTTGGACTGTTTGTGCTGGCTGTGTGTTATTTTAGTTCAACCTTTTTTTAGCTGGTTAGATATGATTGAGACAGTTTACTCGTGTTTTTGCTCTGGTTGTTCGCGTCTGCTTGTTGGCCATCTTGCCTTTCATCTTGCCTTTCTGCCTTTAGATATGGTGCAAAACCGGTATTGCGCAATACTGGGGGCGTGTCTGGGAACTATGTATTGTAGAAAGAATTAAACATTCCCAGGAAGGTGATGTGAGAGAAATAATTTGTAAAGCCCATTTACACTTGTAGAGCTCATGAAGTATGTGACAGAATTCACAATACATTTAAAAGCTGCTGTTTGAAAGACAGCAGCTCATTAAGATGTCGTAATGAAAAAAGAATTAGCATGCTTGTTGCATCAGCTGTTTCAAAGCACCGTTGTGTTAAACTTTGTTCAGCTTATCAACAAATCAGCTGTTAATCTAGCCACCTTATGAAGAAGTGATTGCTTGCTGGTTCCCTTATCAGTCAGTCCACTGAGTGCAACATATGACTATGGGAATTGCGCCGCTGCGCGGTTCACCTGAAGTAATTCATTCATGCCTTGAAAAGGCAGGTGGGCGTCAGTGTCATCAAAGAGGCCCCGCCCTCTTTGTATAAAAGAGGCTGATGCCTCAGCCTTCTATCTCTTTTATGGCCTTCACCTCGCTTACACCTGAACTTCGTGGGACTCTCTGTGACTGCATTGCTCGACTGGAGGTGAGTTCGATCTCTACCCTGAGCCCAGTGCCTTTTATTTAACCTCAAGGTTTTTTCTTCTCTCTTCGCAGCTTCGCTCGACGGCACTAACTGCGTCACTCGCTACCTAGCTAATAGAGTTAGCAGGCTAGCCAATGAGAGCAACTCGACGAGAGGACGTCTCTGGACCACGTTAGCTACAGCTAATGAGCTCAACTCTTCTCAGCCATGGCTCCAGAGAAGGGAAAGCGAAAATCCAAAAATTCTAAGAAGACCAGAAGGCCAGCGAGCCCCAGCTCCCGAGCCTGCCCCAGCGGCTGCGGCTACTCCCTTTCGGCGACGGACACCCACGAGGCCTGTCCCATCTGCCAGGGGATGTTGCACGCTAAGACAGCGCTGGAATCCCCCGAGTCCTGCCCTCACTGCAGCCAGATGCTCGAGGCTGTGAGGAAGCGTCGCATGGACATCGTGGTCAAGGCCATGGGTGGCTCTGTGGCGGCGTGGGACTCAGACATCACAGAGGCACTCACTCCCACACCAGAGCTCGAGGCCGTCGACCTGGAGGACAGCAGCCACGCTGACTGGGGGGACAGTATGGACATGGCGGCCCCCGTCGGGGACTCCACCGCCGAGTTTGAAACGAGAAGCCTGTTACGCGCAGACGAGCTCTCGCTAACCGCCTCGGGTGAAATATCAGATGATGAAGCTGAAAACGAGGATGAGGGAGAAGACGAGAACTTCTCCCAGAGCCCGACGACAGCTTACCCAGAGACTGATGTCTCTATCCCCGCTCTGTTCGACCTGTGTCGCAGATCGGTGGACACGCTGCGGATCAGCTGGCCAGAACCCCCACCTTGCCAACAGGTAACGAGGTTGGCAGGGAACTACTTCTTCACAAAGCAGCAGTCGGCCACGAGGTACAGGATACAGATTTTCCAGATTTCCTGACGGAGCTGACTCGCACCTGGGCTGAACCCAGAGCCCCCATGCTTCTGCCTCTCTCCCAGTTCCTCAACGTCACCGGCATGGAGGCAGCAAGAATAACCACCGTCCCGCAGATGGAGGACATGCTGGCGGCCCACTTAGCCCCCAGAACATCGGGTTCCAAGCCAACTCTGCCCAGCAAGGCATGCCGTGCCTCGGCCTCCCAGCTCGAAAAATGTTACCGAGCTCAAGGCCTCGCGGTCCGCGCCATGAACGCTTCAGCCATGATGCAGGCCTACTTGGCGGAGAAGCTGCAGGAGCTCCAGCAGACAACAAACAAAAAGGATGCGACAAGGATCCTGGAGGAAGCCTGCAGGGCAACATACTTTGTCCTCCGGATGATGGAGACCGCAACCATCGCTCAGGGGAGATGCATGGCTGAAGTGGTCATCGCCCAGCGCCATTTGTGGCTGACCTTGACGGACCTGCCGGTGGGTCAGCGGTACCCGTTCCTCCACCACCCGATCGAGCCGTTGGGGCTCTTTGGAAGGGCTCTGGAACGCATCCAGAGCAGGCTGGAGCAAAGACGAAAACAAGCTGAAGCCCTGCGCGAGGGGATGCCGAGAAAAGCTTTTGCGCCCCCCAGAGAGGCCAGTGGGAACAGAGCCGTGCAGCATCGACACCGCTCAGCCATACGCCGTCCCCTACAAAAAAGGCCAATGTTCGACGGGGAGCAACGGCCAAGATCCGCACCAGGACCGCCTCAGGCTGGCCAGGCATGGGCCAGGAACAGGTCTGTTCCTCGCCAAGCGGTTCCGCCGAGATCTTCCTCTACGAACCGGGACCGAAGGCAGAAGTTGGCCTAACGAAACGGGACCACTTCGCAGTTTTACAGGTTTGCCCGCCCATGTGGTACGGGAACCCAGACCTTTAAATCCAGACTTTATGTGTGAAATGCAGCAAAAAACTGGTGACATTTGTGTGTGTACAAAACATGTTTCTGCTGTTTGTAAAAAAAGACGATTTGTTCTTTAAAACACAAAAATAAAGTTTCAAAAGCATATCTTGCCCTGTGTTTTGACAAAAAAAACACAGCACCATTTTTTATGAAACAGTCTCGATAAAGGGAGAGAGCAATCACCCCTCCTCCCTCGTGAAACACACGGTGTCACGCAAGACAATGAGCCTCAGCGGGACGTCAGGAGTCTGTCTGCCACAGGGTGACTGAGGCCATAAAAAGGACGTACAGTAGCAAAGGTCAGCAGGTGCCCTATGGGGTAAATGCTTATTCCACTCGAGGCCTGGCTGCCTCATGGACCCTTTTCAAGGGTGTGCCAGTGGCAGACGTATGTGCTTCTGCCAACTGGGCATCTTCAAACACGTTTGCAAAACACTACAGTTTGGATGTCACAGCATGTGATGTCACTCAGGCTGTCCTCTCTACCACAGGGTAGAGTACAGCTAAAACGCCTGCAGTATAAAGGTACAAGTTCTCACAAGCATGCATTTCCAGAGCATATTCAGGGCGTGAATGAAATACGTTCCCATAGTCATATGTTGCACTGAGTGGACTGACTGATAAGGGAACTGAAAGTTATGCACCATAACTCACGTTCCCTAAAGGAAGGGAACGAGGTGCAACATATGTTTGCCCTTTCAATGCCCAAGCTCGGTGAAGTGCACTTGTAGATAGAAGGCTTGTGCGTCAGCCTCTTTTATACAAAGAGGGCGGGGCCTCTTTGATGACTCTGACGCCCACCTGCCTTTTCAAGGCGTGAATGTATTACTTCAGGTGAACTGCGCTGCGGCGCAATTCCCATGGTCATATGTTGCACCTCGTTCCCTTCCTTCAGGGAACGTGGGTTATGGTGCATAACTTTCAGTTTGTTGTAGGAATGCATGCGTTTGTTTCTGTCTCTTCCACACAGGTTGAAATCTGATCTGAGTGAACAAGAACATCAAGGAAGCATCTGAGGAGTTGTCCATGGGCACATTTGGACAACACCAAGCACTTTGAAGATCTTCTTGTCTAGTGATTGGATGAACTAGTCCTTTGTCCCTGTTTTAGTGCAAGGAGCAAAATGAGAAATCAAACCCTTGTTGATGAACTGAAAGTTCAGAGAAGAACACAACGATCAAGCCATCATATCCTTTTTGCATCGACATTTGTGAATATCCTGATGTGTGTGCAATAAAGCAGGTATACTGGTGAAGATTCTACATGATAAAATAAGAAAAAGTCGTTCAATACAGAAACAACTGGACTTTATTTGTAACAGAAGACGTTTCGCTTCTCATCCAAGAAGCTTTCTCAATTCAAACTCTCAACAACTCTGCTCTTTGAATTGAGAAAGCTTCTTGGATGAGAAGCGAAACGTCTTCTGTTACAAATAAAGTCCAGTTGTTTCTTTATTGAACGCCTTTTTTTAAATAAAGCAGGTAGATAAATATAAAGAAGGTAAAGTCATGTCCACTGGACGGATTCTTCTTCTTCTTACATTTTATGAAGGAACAAAAGTTTTATTTTTTTGTCTAAGAATCCACATTGACACCCTGGTGACTTAAATGAATGCTTTTGGACAGTGACACAGGCCATCCACCTAACTTGCTTCAAAAAACAGACTGTTCTGTCCTGCTAGCAGCAGTGACTCCAGGTCCACAGAGCTTCTTCACCTGACCAGTTGAAGGTACCATCAGTAGACGAAGTGAACATCTATGCTATGTTGATGAGAGATTGTCATGGAAACAGCATGTACATTTTGTTAAAACAAAGTTATCTAAATCTATTGGCGTATTGTATAAACTAAAGGACTTGTTAAATGATAGGGCTCTCTATTTGCTATATAACTCAATTTTTGTTCCACATTTAATTTATTGTGTGGAGGTTTGGGGTAAAGCCTGTACAACTATAACAAATTCTATTTTTATTTTGCAGAAAAGAGCGGTGAGAATTATTGCTAGAAAGCCTTATCGTCATCCATCAAATGTATTATTTAAACAACTCAAATTATTGAAATTTTGTGAATTGGTAGATTATAATATTTTGTTAGTAATGCATAAGCTCATAAGAATGTGCTACCCACAAATGTTCAAATGTTTTTCATAAAGAGAGAAAGCCGTTACAGTTTAAAAGGAACTGAAATGTTTGTTAAACCTATAGGACTAGTTTGAAGGGACGTTTTATTTCGAATAAGGGAATGGAATTGTGGAATGTTTTGGAAAAAGATGTTAAAGCTCCACTGACATCATCTTTTAACTTTCCATAAAATGGCACAACATATATATATATTAAGATTGACCTCTGATCGTTTTTGCTAAAACAATGTTAAATTAATTAGAATTCCTCTCAAAAACAGTTTAAAATTAGCGCCATTTTTTTAACACGATAAATAGGGATTTCCCGTCGCAGGATGATGACGTCATAACAAGAATTTTCTCTACTGCGCAGCTTGAAAACAATGGAGGAGCTACAAACTCGATCCGTCCAATTTAGCCATTTAAAAGTTAATTTTTTAGCGGATTGTCTTCAGAGAAGCCAAAGTTATTTCCAGTAAACAGCAGGTTATAATGTTTTTCAGCTCCTGCTGGTTTTTGGAGACCTTCACTTCATGAGGTGAGCTGCTGTGTGGAGTTACATGAGCTGCATGTGGACGAGGCAGAAGTAATTCTACAACATGTACATCGTCTCCACAGCACTGAAATGGTAATATATTAGTTAATGTTTCTAATAATTATTCAACATTATTAGTTATTAGTTTGTGTACAAAACAATTTGCACAGGCTCCTGCAGCTGTTGATTATTTTGCTTCAATTTGTCAGCTTTGTTATTTAATCCAGTCAACATGTTTACAATACTTCATATTTATTTTTCTATTTAATTTGGACATCACTTGGTGTTATAGTGGTGTATCATTAAAATGATGGAAATACTGTACATGACATTAGTTTGACCCATTGTCTTAATATACAGTATACTGCATATAATATATACTGTGTGTGTCTGTGTGTTTTATCATCAATTCACAGAAATATCTTCACCTGAAGAGTGGACACAGGTGGTGGAGAACAAACCTTGAAGAGAAACTAGACAGATGTCCTCTGAATCCAGACCTACAACACCTGGACATCAAGGGTGGACGAGGAGGGTGTTGGAGTCTGAAGAAGTTCTGATTTTGCAGATTTACAGCTGTAAAGTGTCATTTTTTAGGAGCTGATGAAGTCAAACACCACTTGCTGATATTTTTTAAACTCAATTTTTTTTGATAATCTGTTCATATTAATGTTTCCCCATAGGTTTTCATATATTTGATAATATGGGATGGTTTTACTTTAATAAAATGTTTTTTTAACATTCACCAATTTTGTTTTTACTAAAGTACTTTCTGTGAGTTGTAGATGAACGAATGAAATTAAAACAGATACACAAATATTCTCACAAAGAATAACTCAACACTAACAGATAATATAGTGTACTACTGTAACTTTATTTACACATAACTACATAAACACTTGGTTCATTGTTATCCTTTTTTTTTCAAACAATATGTTCATTTGAACTGTCAGAAAAAATATTAAATTTATATTTTCATTGATTCATTTTCATGTCAATGCTCTGGCAAGTTGTAGTATTTCTGTAGTATTTCTGGTGTAACGTTGTCGCGGTCACTCAAGCACCAGACGTTCTGCTTCAGCCAACGCTTTATTCAAGTACACAAAACAACAGGCCAGTAAACTCAGAGTCACTGTTTGGCCGTGACCCACGCCAGAACTCCTCAGCCTCACAACAGGTGCTTCCAGCTTCTTCACAGAACCGCCACCTGTGTCCACTCTTCAGGTGAAGATATTTCTGTGAGTTGATGATAAAACACACAGACACACACAGTATATATTATATGCAGTATACTGTATATTAACCCTTGTGCGATCTTAACATTCTGTTTACTCCCCTTGTCCTACGGGTCAAAAATGACCCGCACTACCAAAGACCCAAAATAAAGCAGCTTTATTGAACTTTAAATCCAAAATCAATTTTCCACAATGAAACAACCTATTTATCAATGCATCTCAATTATTTATTTATTTTATATTTTTTTATCATGTATTTTTGTTACACAATACAAAAAGACAATCACCAGTTAACAGTATTACACTTTTTTTTTTACCACAAACCAACTGTCAAAACAGTTTTATTTTACACAGTAAAGGTTTATTATGGCTATTATATAAATGTAAAGTAATTATTTCTGAATTATTTATATTGAAAGGGAAAAAACAGTCAACAATCTGGAACTTTTTTGTCACGTTTATTTTTTAAATATTTTTTAGGAAGTGAATTATAAAAATACTTCTCTCATAACACAACAAAAAAACAAAATGTTGCTTGATTTTGTGAACAATTTTCAACTTCTACTATATTTATCACATGTAGGACAGTATGTGAGCCCCTTCTTGTTTGCTCTGGTGATGGACCGACTAACAGATGAGGTCAGGCAGGAATCCCCATGGACTATGATGTTTGCAGATGACATTGTGATATGTGGTGAGAACAGGGAACAGGTGGAAGAGAACTTGGAGAGGTGGAGGTATTCACTTGAAAGAAGAGGAATGAAAGTCAGCCGTAGTAAGACAGAGTACATGTGTGTGAATGAGAGGGAGGCCAGTGGAACAGTGAGGCTACAAGGAGCAGAGGTCACAAAGGTGCAGGACTTCAAGTACTTGGGGTCCACTGTCCAGGAAAATGGGGAATGTGGTAAAGAGGTGAAAAAGAGAGTCCAGGCAGGATGGAGCGGATGGAGAAAAGTTTCAGGAGTGATTTGTGACAAAAAGGTGTCAGCAAAGGTCAAAGGAAAAGTTTACAAGACAGTGGTGAGACCAGCTATGTTGTATGGTCTGGAGACAGAGACATGGACAAAAAGACAGGAGAAAGAACTGGAAGAGCAGAAATGAAGATGCTGAGGTTCTCCTTAGGAGTGACAAGGATGGATAAGATCAGGAATGAGATCATCAGAGGTACAGCACATGTTGAACAACTGGGAGATAAAGTTAGGGAGGCCAGACTGAGATGGTTTGGACATGTCCAGAGGAGGGACAGTGGGTATATTGGTAGAAGGATGTTAGAAATGCAGCTGCCAGGAAAAAGACAAAGAGGAAGGCCAAAGAGGAGATATATGGATGCAGTTAGAGAGGACATGAAGGTAGTTGGAGTGAGGACAGAGGATGCAGAGGACAGAGTGAGGTGGAGGAGGATGACTCGCTGTGGCGACCCCTGAAAAGGGAAAAGCCGAAAGAAGAAGAAGAAGAAGAAGGACAGTATGTGTGAACGTGAGAATGGGCTTTGCAGATGTGTTTCTCACATGTGCAGCACACAGCTTTTGTCTTGCAGTCCTTCTTCCAGGGGCAGAACTGGCACCTTTTTCTTTTGACTGACCCAGCTGCAGCCTTTATTATTTCTTAGTTTGTTTTTTTGTTTTGCTTGGCAGCTTGTGTGATGTGAGGGGTTAGCTGCAGATCAAGAGTGCAGGTGCAGGTCAAATGCAAGTTCTAGTGTCTTTGATGTGTGTGTGTGTGTGTGTGTGTGTGTGTGTGTGTGTGTGTGTGTGTGTGTGTGTTAGAGAGAGTTTGTGTGTGGCCTTTGAACTTTTTTCTGGTGTTTAAATGCCTTTATAATTCACGGGTCAAAAATGACCCATAGGACGATCTTTGGACCCTAGTGGTGTACAGCCCACATGTAAACCTAGACAAAAACAAAGTATCACTTTTTGTAATGATGGGGTCACTTTAGGAAAAGTCATAAAATTTCAAGTTGGAAAAATATAGTTTAAGGTATTTTTTCTATAGCTAAACATGGTAGCGGGTCACTTTTGACCCGCAGGACAACACAAGGGTTAAGAGTCAGTCACAGCAGAGGAAAGCGACGTCCTCACTCATCTGTGATGAATCTCCAAATGCAGGACTGTCTGTGGCAGAGATTCACCTTAGCACTTTGTGGAAGATGTGAGGTTTCAAAGTCAACTTTTATTGTCAGAACTGCAATATGTACAGGACATAAACAGGATTGAAATTGCATTTCTCTCTCAGTCCCTCGGTGCAAAAGTAACCATTTAAACACTAAAACACTAAAACATTTAATAAACATAAGCATAAAATAGTAAAAGTGTAACACTGTCCTGACAGTTACACCAACACTAAAACACTAAACATTTTGACATAAGCATAAAATGAAATGATAAAAGTGTAATACTGTCCTGAGTTATTGCATAGTAGTATAAAAAGTATATAAAGTGTATCTATAAAATAAACTGAAGGTTCTAGCATTGACATTTGCAAAGAGTGGCAAAGCAGCATATGAGTTAATGTACACAGTATATGTATGAGGTAGTTGATGTTGGTATAGAGGCAAAGTGGCATATGCAGTAAGGCACATAAGGCACATTGGGCATCCTTAAATAAGGCTAGTCAGAGAATACTGTATATGTATCAGCAGTAGTGTAGATATAAAAGTAGTGTAAATGTAAACAGTAGTAATAAATGTAAACAGTATTAATGTAAACAGTGAATATAAACAGTAGTATGACTATAGGCAGTAATGTAATACAAACAGTGCAAATATGAGAAGTAGTGCAAACTGAATGAGCACATGACTGAGAGTTTAGTGAATAACCCGTTTGATGACACAGGGACCAGTGTTAAAATCTTTGTGTTGTGTGGTAATGTGTGAGAAAGTTTTTTGTGTTAAGGCAGTTCAAATGGGAGGGGAGGCAGAGCAGGCAGAGTGTTTAGCATCCTTACTGCCTGATGAACAGAGCTGTCTCTCAGTCTGCTGGTTCGAGCCTGGAGACTCCTCAGTCTCCTCCCTGATGGCAGCAGTCTAAAGCAGCTGTGTAGTGGGTGTGTGGGATCACCTGCCATGCAGTGGGCTTTCCGAGTGAGGCGTTTGCTGTGTAAGTCCTGCAGTGAGGGCAAGGAGGTGCCGACTATCTTCTCAGCTGCTCTCACAATGCGCTGGAGGCTCTTGCGGCAGGATGCAGTACATGCACCAAACCACACAGTGATGCAGCTGGTCAGGACACTTTCTATGGCACCTCTGTAGAAGGTGCTCATGATGGGGGTTGAAGCTCCAGCCCTTTTCAGCTTGCGGAGAAAGTAGAGACGCTGGTGAGCCTTCTTTGCCAGTGATGCAGTGTTCCTGCTCCAGGACAGGTCCTTTGAGACGTGCACTCCCAGGAACTTGGTGCTGTCCACTCTCTCCACTGCGGTGCTGTTGATGGTCAGAGGGGCATGTTGGGCATCCCTCTTCCTGAAGTCCACGACAATCTCCTTTGTCTTCTCCACGTTGAGAGTGAGATTGTTGTGTCCGTACCACAAGGCCAAGCGGCTCACCTCGTTCCTGTAGTCCGTCTCATCGTTGTTGCTGATGAGACCTACCACTGTTGTGTCGTCCGCAAACTTGATGAAGTGGTTGGAGCTGTATGATGGTGTGCAGTCGTGTGTTAGCAGGGTGAATAGAAGGGGGCTCAGTACACATCCTTGTGGGGTCCTCATTGCTAGCAACATTAGCATTTGGAGGTCAGACAGGAGCCTAAGAAAAGCACAAAGAAAAACAAGATTATAACCAGGCAATACCAAAAAACAATATAATAAAACAAAACAGCCAGCCACTAGGGAGCACAAGCCATTGTATCTCTTGTGCCGGTCCCAAGCCCGGGTAAATGGTGAGGGTTGTGTCAGGAATGGCATCCGATGTAAAACACTTGCCAAAACCATAATGCGAGTTCATCAAAGTGAAACCATACCAGATCGGTCGAGGCCCGGGTTAACAACGTCCGCCACCGGTGCTGTTGACAAACAGGGTGCCGGCGGAAATTGTACTACTGTTAGTCGAAGACGCCGAGGAGGAAAACGTGTCAGGAGACAGAGGGAGAGGAGGAAAGTGAAGAATGTAGGACTGAGGGTTGCAACTCTAAATGTGGGGACAATGACAGGCAAAGGTAGAGAGCTGGCTGACATGATGCAGAGAAGAAAGGTAGATGTTTTATGTGTCCAAGAGACCAAGTGGAAGGGCAGCAAGGCTCACAGTATTGGAGCAGGGTTTAAACTGTTTTACCATGGTGTGGATAGAAAGAGAAATGGAGTAGGGGTGGTCCTGAAGGAGGAGTTGGCAAAGAATGTAGTAGAGGTGAAGAGAGTGTCAGATAGGGTGATGTGTCTAAAGGTAGAAGTAGAAGGTCTGATGCTAAACATAGTAAGTGGTTATGCTCCACAGGTTGGATGTGATGGGGAGGAGAAAGATAAATTTTGGAAAGATTTGGATGAAGTGATAGAGAGTATTCCCAGGGAGGAAAGAGTGGTGATTGGAGCAGACCTGAATGGACATGTTGGTGAAGGAAACAGGGGATGAGGAAGTGATGGGTAGGTTTGGTGTCAAGGAAAGAAACCAGGAAGGACAGATGGTGGTGGATTTTGCCAAGAGAATGGAAATGGCTATAGTCAATACCTATTTCCAAAAGAGGGAGGAACATAGAGTGACCTATAAGAGTGGAGGAAGGAGTACACAGGTCGACTACATTCTGTGTAGAAGAGGAAACCTGAGAGAGATTGGAGACTGTAAGGTTGTAGCAGGGGAGAGCGTGGCCAGACAGCATCGGATGGTTGTGTGTAGAATGACTGTTGTTGCGAAGAAGAGAACAAGAGTAAAACCAGAGAAGAAGACCAAATGGTGGAAGCTAAAGAAAGAAGAATGTTGTGAGAAATTCAGAGACGAGCTGTTAAAGGCTCTGGGTGGTAAGAAAGAGCTTCCAAGTGACTGGGCTACTACAGCAACAGTAATTAGAGAGACAGGTAGGAAGGTACTTGGTGTGTCATCTGGACAAAGAATGGAAGATAAGGAAACCTGGTGGTGGAATAGTGAAGTGCAGGACGCCATTCAAAGAAAGAGATTAGCCAAGAAGAAATATGACAGTGAGAGGACTGAAGAGAGGAGACAGGAATATAAGGAGATGGGACATAGAGCAAAGAGGGAAGTAGCTAAGGCAAAGCAGAGGGCGTACAATGAGTTATATGGGAGACTGGACACTAAAGAGGGCGAGAAGGACTTGTACCGATTGGCAAGACAGAGGGATCAGGCTGGAAAGGATGTGCAGCAGGTTAGGCTTATTAAAGATGGGAATGGGAATGTTCTAACAAGTGAGGAGAGTGTGATGGGAAGATGGAAGGATTACTTTGAGGAGCTAATGAATGAAGAGAATGAAAGAGAAAGAAGAGTGGAGGTAATAGAAACTGTGGACCAGGAAGTGGGAAAGATTAGTGAGGGTGAAGTCCGGAAAGCTCTGAAAAGAATGAAGAAGGGGAAGGCAGTAGGACCTGATGACATACCAGTGGAGGTTTGGAAATGCCTTGGAGAGATGGCAGTGAGGTTTTTGACTCAAATATTTAATGGAATATTTGAGGGTGAGAAAATGCCTGAAGAATGGAGAAGAAGTGTGCTGGTTCCCATTTTTAAGAACAAGGGTGATGTACAGAGTTGTAGCAACTACAGGGGAATTAAGTTGATGAGCCACACAATGAAGATCTGGGAGAGAGTTGTGGAAGGAAGGCTTAGACAAGAGGTGACTATCTGTGAGCAGCAGTATGGTTTCATGCCAAGAAAGAGCACCACAGATGCCATCTTTGCTTTGAGGATGTTGATAGAGAAGTACAGAGAGGGTCAGAAAGAACTCCATTGTGTGTTTGTGGATTTAGAAAAAGCATATGACAGGGTGCCAAGAGAAGAGGTGTGGTATTGCATGAGGAAATCTGGAGTGGCAGATAAGTATGTTAGACTGGTACAGGACATGTATGAGGACAGCAGGACAGTGGTGAGATGTGCTGTAGGAGTGACAGATAGCTTCAAGGTGGCGGTGGGAGTGCATCAAGGATCGGCTCTGAGCCCCTTCTTGTTTGCTCTGGTGATGGACCGACTAACAGATGAGGTCAGGCAGGAATCCCCATGGACTATGATGTTTGCAGATGACATTGTGATCTGTGGTGAGAATAGGGAACAGGTGGAAGACAACTTGGAGAGGTGGAGGTATGCACTTGAAAGAAGAGGAATGAAAGTCAGCCGTAGTAAGACAGAGTACATGTGTGTGAATGAGAGGGAGGCCAGTGGAACAGTGAGGCTACAAGGAGCAGAGGTCACAAAGGTGCAGGACTTCAAGTACTTGGGGTCCACTGTCCAGGAAAATGGGGAATGTGGTAAAGAGGTGAAGAAGAGAGTCCAGGCAGGATGGAGTGATGGAGAAAAGTTTCAGGAGTGATTTGTGACAAAAAGGTGTCAGCAAAGGTCAAAGGAAAAGTTTACAAGACAGTGGTGAGACCAGCTATGTTGTATGGTCTGGAGACAGAGACATGGACAAAAAGACAGGAGACAGAGACATGGACAAAAAGACAGGAGACAGAGACATGGACAAAAAGACAGGAGACAGAGACATGGACAAAAAGACAGGAGACAGAGACATGGACAAAAAGACAGGAGACAGAGACATGGACAAAAAGACAGGAGACAGAGACATGGACAAAAAGACAGGAGACAGAACTGGAAGTAGCAGAAATGAAGATGCTGAGGTTCTCCTTAGGAGTGACAAGGATGGATAAGATCAGGAATGAGATCATCAGAGGTACAGCACATGTTGAACAACTGGGAGATAAAGTTAGAGAGGACACACTGAGATGGTTTGGACATGTCCAGAGGAGGGACAGTGGTTTGGACATGTCCAGAGGAGGGACAGTGGTTTGGACATGTCCAGAGGAGGGACAGTGGTTTGGACATGTCCAGAGGAGGGACAGTGGTTTGGACATGTCCAGAGGAGGGACAGTGGTTTGGACATGTCCAGAGGAGGGACAGTGGGTATATTGGTAGAAGGATGTTAGAAATGCAGCTGCAGGAAAAAGACAAAGAGGAGATATATGGATGCAGTTAGAGAGGACATGGAGGTAGTTGGAGTGAGGACAGAGGATGCAGAGGACAGAGTGAGGTGGAGGAGGATGACTCGCTGTGGCGACCCCTGAAAAGGGAAAAGCCGAAAGAAGAAGAAGAAGAAGAATATAATAAAACAAAAACAAACAAACATAAGAAATTGTCATAACTTACGTGTGCATGTAGTCAGCTGGAGGCTCTCAACACATTTAGTCAAGTATTAGAGAATTCAGTGAGGCCTAGGTCAGAGGATATGGACATCAGAGATTGTAAAATAAATTCAAATCATGCAGGTAACAATTAATGAAGAACCCCAACTGACATAATTAGAAGTAAAAGCCAAAATACTGTATATAAAATGACCAATAAATACACTTGAAATGCATCAATTAAATTAAAAAAAGGAGAACTTTACCTCATGTTTTATAATTTAATTTACCTTCATATTTATTTTTATGCTTTGTTCCAATAAACTTTACATACTGTTTTTAAAAACATATTTTTGTGTTCCTTTTTACTTGTATCTGCATTTGTGCCTCCCAATATTTATATTGTAAATATTTATTTATTTTATATTTATTCCCCCAAAAGTCTTTTTATTTCCATGTGTTTTTACACTTCTCTGTCACCCGTTTTTACTTCATCTTATGTATTTCTGTCTCATGATGTAAATAAGGTGGGCTGAGCTTCTTGGGTCAGCTCCACTTCTATTGGTCAAAAAAACAGGAAGGAGCAGGATCCATGTGTAGATCTACTGTGCATGAAGCAGAAATGCATAAGGTAAAGTCAAAACAGGAGACATAGAAATGTAAGACCCATTTAAAAAAGAAAAACTTGTGGGAAAAAAAATATAAACAATAATTGAATATAAACATTAAAAGGCACAAATGCATCTACAAGAAAAACAAAAATATATATTTTAAAAATACAGTAAAATGTAAATTATAAGCAGAAATATATAATTTATTGGAACTAACCTGGAAAATAAAAAGGTCAATTAAATTATATAACATGAAGTAAATTTCTCCTTTGTAATTTAATTTGTGCATTTTTAGTGTATTTATTAATTTATCAGTCCATTCATATACATGCTTTTACTTCTAATTATGTCAGTTTTGATCTTCCATAACAATGAACATACCAAACAATGGAAAACAAAAACCAAAGTAGCCAGCACTTACCCATTACAGGGTTGGCCTCACAGGTACTTCTTTGTGTACAACTGGATCCAGAAGCTTTAGGTATTTTTCTCCCAGACTAGCCGAGGGAAAAAAAAGACAATGTAGTACTGAAATGTGTGTGTATACAGTATTTAAATGTTAAAATTTACAGATTATACCTGACAACAGGTCCAGAGGAAAATGTTGGAGCAGGTAGGTGGGAGACCTTTAAAACAAAAGTACATTTACTCTTAAAGTACAAATGATATGGTTGCAGACGTACTAACCAAACCAGCAACCAAGATGAAGTTGAAAAAGTATGAAATGTTTGTTTGGTGTATGAAGAATTTATTTAGGTTTGAAACATTAAGAGCCTGAGGGAGTTACCCAAAATGTGAGCAAGTGGGGGTGTTGACATTATGAATGTTTTTGTATTGCTCTCATTTTGTTTGAATTTGTTTTTCTAAATAGGCTTGTTTTGTATTGGATGCTCAGTGACTTTTAATTTACTGCACCTGTGCAGCTTTAATTAATAAAAGGTGTGTGCTCCTTCAAACTCTGGGTGAATGAAGTGGAGCAACATGAAACCAAACCATGTTCAAGCGTCACGTTTAATGCTGAGAGCAAAGTGAACTCTGTTAACAAAAAATCAGTGTCTTAATTGCTTTACTCAAACTACCGGTACTTAGAAATTACCTCTCAATGACGAGTGGCTCACTTTACCGCAGTTCTCAAGGCTAGGTTCTGAGTCTGATCCAGTTGTGTCAGATGGGGTTGGATTGAAGAGCTGAGAGCAGAGAGGCACAGCTGATCTCTGACAACCTGCAGAATCAAAGAGAACATGTGAGAAATCTTTAGTTTCTGTTCTACATGCATCACTTTGATGCTTCCATCAACTTAGAGACAAATAAAGAGCATTCAAACCTAAAGATTCGCATCAACAAGGGACAAACACCTCTGCTGTGTTACTGTGAACAGTTTAGCACCACCACCACCAAAGTCTGGCACTCATATTAGCCTGCCTGTGTGTCTGTTAGCAAAATATCTCATGTTCCAGTAAATCTTTAATGAAACTCTCAGAAAGTAATTGACTCTCAAGACCTCGTGAATGAGATATATCTTCCTTCAGCCTCTTGTTTAAGCAGCTACAAAAACAGTATGTTGCTGAAATACGTATTTAAAGTAAATTAGTATTTCAGCCTGGCTGCGGTTATTGTTCTGCTGGCTAGTGAGCGCATGTGTGTTAACAGACATGCGACGCAAACAGCGTGAGGATGCGGGGCCTGTCTCTTTGAAAAACCATCCAGGAACTAAGCCAAAAAAAAAAAGCGTAGCATATATGGCTTATTTAAACGCTAGAATAACCTAACCTGCAGTGTTTTACTTGCCTCAAATTATCTGCCTCAGCAGCATACACGACACACCCGTTTTAGCTCGTTGTTAGCTTAGCTTTTAGCAACAGCAGGTTTTGTTCATTCAACTGAACAGAGCTAAAAAAGCTAGCAAATAAACAAAACCGAACCGACCTTCAACTTCCAACTGAATGTCCAGTCGTCGTCCAGAGTCTGACCAGTCGACGTCTAATAAAAAGCAAGTTTTACGAGCGCTGAGTCCAACACAACAACAGCTTCTTGTCCAACAGTTGAAAGGAAATGGCTACATTTGAAAGAAGCGCGCGAAGCAAGAGGCGTTGATTGGTTGGATATGATCACATGCTACTTCACCCGATAAACAAGAGTGGCGTTGATTGGTTAGGACAAAGTTCACATGCAACCTGACAAGCAAGAGTGGCGTTGATTGGTTGGGACGTACATGATCACGTTCTACCCCCAATAACGCATGAGACCACAAACAGAAAAATGGTAGAAAGCAAACACGCCTGGAGTAACGCAGAATAAAATTGAATAATGATAATAATAATAATGATGATAATAATAATACCCTGATGCATGCTCAATAATAATAATAATATACATATATATATATATATATATATATATATATATATATATATATATATATATATACAACAATATAAAAAAACAGCTCGAGCTGTTTCAAAAAACTGACAAAACGTTTAAAACAGAAGTACTAAAAATAAACCAGTGTGAAAATACTTTGTGTAAAATATCTTGGCCAAAAGTTTAAACATAAGTATAGATTAAGTATACTTAGACTTTTAGTTTATTTTTAGTATAAGTCAAGTATTGTGTAAAATAAACTTGGCCAAGTATACTTTTGATAAGTACCTAAAAAGTATACTGAAAGTATACTCTTATTTTTTTAGTTTAAAATTAGTGTACTTTAAGTATACTTGCATATACTACTTTTTGGTAAGGGATCACTTCTCTCAGTGCTGCGTCTGTTGCTTAAAAAAAATAAAGCCAAGGAAGGCGCAGTTGGCTTGCAGTCTGGGACCAGATCAGAGCCAGATGCCAGTCTTTGTAAACCTCTGAGGCTGGCGCATTCGGTCTGCAGGCAAAAACCGGATCAGAACCACACCCAGCGCAGGTGTCAGTGCAGCTCATGATCTCAGAATCGGGGTGGAACTGGCACACAACACCACGCCGTCTCTGACTGTTATGCGGATCTGGCGACTTGTAAACGAGCCCGGTAAGGAGTTGGCTCAGAGTTGTAAACCGCATCTGACTGTTATGCGGATCTGGCGACTTGTAAACGGATCCGGCCCAAATGTAAATGCTGTCTGGGAAGCAGCTCCTATCTTTTTCTCCCTTGTACTTTGTATCACATATCATCAATTATATCCTGATGCATGCTCAATAATCCAGGTAGAAAAATCTAAAAAAGCTAAGTCTGGTCCTCTGGACATTCAAAAAACAAAAAAACAAAACAAAGCAAAAAATTGTAGAAACGTTTCGTCTTTCGTCCGAAAGACTTCCTCAGTCTGAGGTGCTGGGTTCAGCTCAGTCTTATAAATAGCACCCTCTCACAGTGTTACACAACCAGTTGGCTGATGACAGCCTGAAACCAGCTGCTCACATGATCAAGGAGGACCATCAGCCTAACAATGGATCGTTAGCACCCTGATGGTTGTTTGCTATTCACAGAGGGCTGAGTGATACCAGCAATCACAGCATTGTAGGAGGGGGACAGTTGAACTCGGAGGCCTCCACCCCTGTTTAATGATGGGCGGTTTCTTTTCACAAAGATGGCCTCCTTTACTCCTCTCTCAAACCATCGTTCCTCTCTATCAAGGATGTGAACATCTTCATCCCTGAAAGAGTGACCGCTGGCCTGGAGATGAGTGTAGACTGCAGAGTCCTGACCTGATGATGTTGATCTTCTGTGCTGGGCCATCCTTTTGGCCAGTGGCTGTTTAGTTTCCCCGATATAAGACTGATCACAGCCCTCCTGACACTGAACAGCATACACAATGTTACTCTGTTTTTGCCGGGGGACTG
>JBBPBX010033359.1:0-12626 GCA_038048925.1 Garcialebias charrua
AAGAGTTGAGGAAGAGGAACTCGTTCGTGGGGACTCGCCTGGCGATCAGGTTGGAGCCTTTTTCCTCACCACCTCAAGATGCGGCAGCGACTCACAAAATAACTCCTGTTGTCCTGGAGGAGTTTCCAACACACCTCCGGGCTCGCCGCAGGAGTAACAGACGGCAGAACCGAGCCGGCTTCTCCGAACCCCAGCCCCGCCCACCTTCCAACTCTCTTCGCCAGCTGTCAGAGAAGCCGAGGAGAATTTCAAAGGGGGGGGCGTACGTCAGCCCTGTTGCCGGTCCGGCAGACGGAGGGTCTGACGGGGCTCAGCCGGTGAGACTTCTGCTGGAGGAGAAAGTTGTGCGCACCGGCGTGCTTAACGTAAAGGAGGAGGAAGTCAGCTCCAGTACTTTGTGGGACAGACTGATCGCTGCAGAGGAAACGATTTCCTCATTCACTGGAGCTGACAGCGACTGCTCGCCGGGGGCGTGGCAGCGTTTCCAGCAGGCATGGTCAGAGAGACGCGTGCTGCGTTCACGTCTGTTGGCTCCCTCTCAGCCTGACACACCTGTCAGCTCTGCTCCTTCTTCACCTGTCGGCTCTCCAGAAGCTGCTCAGCCCGACGCAACTCTGAGCTGTATGTCAGCTGCACCACATTTGGGTTCCAGGTCTTCCATGACGGCTGCACCAAGTTTGGTTTCCATGACAGCTGCACCTACAAGTTCACCTGGCAGCTCGGCAGCAGCAGCTTCACCTGGCCGCACCTCCTGGACTGGTTCCACTCCTGCTGAGACAGGACTGGTGTTCACCTCAGCTTCTCAGCCTGGTTCCATTCCTGCTGCTCAGCTGGATGTTTCTTCCAGTTCACCAACTCCGGTACCAGCACCCAGACCGGTCCCTCCGGTACCAGCACCCAGACCGGTCCCTCCGGTACCAGCACCCAGACCGGTCCCTCCGGTACCAGCAACAAGACCGGTCCCTCCGGTACCAGCAACAAGACCGGTCCCTCCGGTACCAGCACCCAGACCGGTCCCTCCGGTACCAGCACCCAGACTGGTCCCTCCGGTACCAGCACCCAGACCGGTCCCTCCGGTACCAGCAACAAGACCGGTCCCTCCGGTACCAGCAACAAGACCGGTCCCTCCGGTACCAGCACCCAGACCGGTCCCTCCGGTACCAGCACCCAGACTGGTCCCTCCGGTACCAGCACCCAGACTGGTCCCTCCGGTACCAGCACCCAGACTGGCCCCTCCGGTACCAGCACCCAGACTGGCCCCTCCTGTGCCGGCTCCCAAGCGGGTTCCAGCTCCTGCTACGTTGGGTCCTGCACCAGCCGCCGACCAACCGGGCCCATCAGAAGCAGTGTCTTTTTCTCTCTCCACAGACTCTGTTCTCGAGGTGGTCCTGGGTCCTGAGGTCCTCACTGCTCCATCAGAGGTCCTCGTTCCATCAGAGGTCCTCGTTCCATCAGAGGTCCTCGTTCCATCAGAGGTCCTCGTTCCATCAGAGGTCCTCGTTCCATCAGAGGTCCTCGTTCCATCAGAGGTCCTCGTCCCATCAGAGGTCCTCGTCCCATCAGAGGTCCTCGTCCCATCAGAGGTCCTCGTCCCATCAGAGGTCCTCGTCCCATCAGAGGTCCTCGTCCCATCAGAGGTCCTCGTCCCATCAGAGGTCCTCGTCCCATCAGAGGTCCTCGTCCCATCAGAGGTCCTCGTCCCATCAGAGGTCCTCGTCCCATCAGAGGTCCTCGTCCCATCAGAGGTCCTCGTCCCATCAGAGGTCCTCGTCCCATCAGAGGTCCTCGTCCCATCAGAGGTCCTCGTCCCATCAGAGGTCCTCGTCCCATCAGAGGTCCTCGTCCCAGCAGAGGTCCTCGTCCCAGCAGAGGTCCTCGTCCCAGCAGAGGTCCTCGTCCCAGCAGAGGTCCTCGTCCCATCAGAGGTCCTCGTCCCATCAGAGGTCCTCGTCCCATCAGAGGTCCTCGTCCCATCAGAGGTCCTCGTCCCATCAGAGGTCCTCGTCCCATCAGAGGTCCTCGTCCCGGCTGGGGTCTCCGCACCGATGGAGGTCTTCGCTGCAGAGGCCCTCTCTCCAACTGGGGTCATCCTCTCATCACCTGCAGTCGTCTCGTCGCCTGCAGTCGGCGCCACGGGGGTCCACACATCTCCAGGGGTCCCCGCCTCCCCTGATGATGGACTGCCTCATGGCCGACCTCCGGAACTGGCGGCTGGTGATGGACGGTCTCCTGGTCGTCCCCCGGACCCTGGTGGATGTTCTCTGGTGCCCGCCGCCCTGGCGGTTCCTCCCTCCGCCCGCCCTTGTGCTTTGGGGGGTGTTCCTTGGGACGCCGTGGGGCGTCCGTGGGGGGGAGGTACTGTAGGGATGGCTGTTTTCTGTGTTTTGTCTCCCTCTGTTGGTCGCTAACCATCCCTACACCCGGCTTGGTACAGGTGTCCTGTGTTTGCTTAATGAGTCTTAGACTGTATTTAAGTTGGCGTTTTGGCCTTTGCATTTGTCGGGTGATTGTCTGAGTTTCCCTCCTGTCTGATGAAGTCATTGTTTATGTAAGTAGCTGCCCCGTCAGCATTTTGATTTATTCATTAAAAGTTTCATTATTTTAATATCTACGTTTCTGAGTCCTGCCTGCCTGCATTCTGGGTTTCTGCTCACTTCACCGGACACCACCCCCTGACAACACCTAGATTATATATATATATATATATATATATATATATATATATATAAACACACAGATTATATACATAAATAAACGTACACACAGCATACAAATACGTGCGTGTGTTTGCCAGTTATGAACGAAAATACTAATATCATTTAATCACTGACTACATAAAATCATAACACTAAAAGCTGTGTCTTAAATCATACCTGGTGTTCTCGATCCTCTGGAGGATACAGTGTCTTTTTTCAGGTGGTTTCTCGTAGCCCAGCCACAAAGAAGGATGCCGGTTTTTGTTTTTGGAGCATGTTCAACACACACTAGTTGCAGCCACTAATTCAGCTTCGTCTAATTATTTGTACAGCCACGAACAGCGCAACAGGTACCCGAGCTCCACAGGGACATCTTTGCGACAATATTAGCTCGAAATAACAGAAAACAGAACTTCAACGATGCGTGCTTAGCAAGTAAACAACGAGGAGACAGTGAGAGACAGCGCTGGAGCCAGTGCAGAAATTCTACTTCCGGGGTCAAACGGAAGTAAGACACATAATCGCTTCTACAGTGACACCCCCAGGAATAAAGTGGATACCTTTGTATATATGAGATTAAATATACCGTACTGTTGTAAAGGATTTTGGGGGGTCAGTATTGAACTGACACACTTTACTTTAATTAATTACTTATTCAGATTGAATAGTATTTCACGGATTCTTTTCTTTTTCAGGTTTACCCAATATTTCTGTGATCATTTATGATGGATGGTGAAACATAGACTCATAAAGTGACAATGGAAACGTTGATTTAGTTGGTATGCCAGAGACACTACCTTTTATTTAAATCAACTAAAATTAACACCATTACACTTGATTGACTTATTTAACTTTCTTGCAATTTAACACATCAGCAAATTTAATTGTAAACAACAGACATAAGTACAGGATGGATGACAATAATACTTTTTATCTGTAGGTTCTTTAGCTTAAAATGTAGTTACCAGCTTAGATTGAGATAAAAGAAGAGATTTAAGAGGAATAGATCAAGGATGGAGAGATGGAAGTTTAAAGGAAGTTATCTATTTTGAGTTTAAACCAGAAACTGACACTTCTCCATACGAAAATCAGCTCGACTCCACAGCACGTTCCAGTAAACATCAGCAACTCTGTACCTGTTAGACGTTCCGTCTCGGTTGGTAGAGTTGAGAAACAGTCTTGGACTAAGGTCGTCTGTCCGTGAAGTCCAGTGTACCTCGGCGTGTTTATGGATTCAACGTGTCGTGACGCCTGCTTTCTCCGTCAAAGACAGTGGCACGTCCTGGTTAGTTTAATAATAATAATAATGAATTCAATTTATAACGCGCTTTTCATTAGTGAAAATCTCAAAGCGCTACACACATTGAATGCTACACACATTCATACACCGGTAGCGGCAGACTACCATGCAAGGTGCTTTCCAGTCCTACCGGGAGCAACTCGGGGTTAAGTGTCTTGCCCAAGGACACAACAACACATGGTGTGGGGAACCGGGATTCGAACCGCCAACCTTCCGATCGGGGGACGACTGCCATTACCACTACGCCACGGCCGCCCCTGTTAAAAATAAAGCGTTCCTCAAGAAAGTTCATTAAGAACTAGGGAGCTTTTGCTCTGTGAACTTAATGGAGGCATCCATAAGTCCCAGCTGATAAGCCAGTCTTTGACTCGTGACTGAACCTATCCAGCTGTCAAGACAGAGAGCTGTCAGGTCTCGCTGTCATTTCCAACTCTGAAACGTTCATGGAAGCAAACGCTTTTTCTAAAGTGTTGAAATAAGAAAAACGGTCTTCTCATTGGTTGTGGCCAGGAGAAGAGAGATAGAGACATGTCAAAGAGTTCACTTTAACATTATCAGGATTCAAGGGGAAAGTCAGAAACAGAAAGAAATTGTTTAGAGGAGGACAGGGAGCTCTGGAGACATTCTCATGAAAACAACGGATTACGGTAACTGTACAGTATTCTCCATTTCTAAACAAAACTGCCAGGTCACTCTGAAGCGGGCCTTCACCTTTCACACAGTTCTTTAGCACCATCGTTGATACAGAATAAACCAGCATATTAATGATCATTCACATTTTAAGAATATACTGCTCATATGAAATGAACACAGGTGATACTTCAGATTACATTTTTTAGAACACAATTAAAAGTGTAGAAATAATCTCTTTGTGAGTGAATCTGTCTTTTGATTCAAACTAATGGAATAAATTGTGTTAAAGCTGCAACAGAGATGTTTTCAGCTTGAGGGGACTCAAGGTCTTTCCTGGGAAAGGGAAAACATTGCTGTAGACTAGAGCTACTGTTGTGGGCGGCCCCACGTTACCTTTTGTGACAACCTTTTCTCTTTCTGCAGTATACAGTACTGAATGTACAGGCAACCCCAAATCAAAAAAACTGTGTATCTGATCACATGTGAGCAGTGCAGCTCACAGTACGTGGGCGAGACGAGCAACATCATGTTGACCAGACTCACACTGCATAGGTACAAGATTCAGAGGAGAAAAGAGACACACACTCCTTTGGTCCAGGATGCAGTAAGGGCACAGTGCTGCAGGTCAATCCCACATGGGCTGTAGCTCTGAGAGAGCTGAGGACCTGGATTAACAATTTGGACACACCACACCCAGAGGGCTGAATGAAAGCTGATGTTTTTATTTGGTTGTTTGTCTCGTTTGTCTCTATGTGTCCCTGTGATGGACTTGCGACCCGTCCAGGGTGTACCCCGCCCCCTCGCACAGTGATTGCTGGACATGGGCACCGGCGACCCCCGTGACCCAAAATGGAAGAAGCGGGTAAAAGATAATGGATGGATGAAAGGATGGATGGATAGTTTCCTTTGGAGACTGTGATGGATGTCATGTATTGGGATGCTGACGGAGTTTACGTGATGACGTGTGTGGGGGCGGGGTTAAAGGATGTTCGTTCTGGAAGTGCGGTGGCAGGTGGTGGATGAAGATGGTTCAATAAAGTGAATGAAAAGATACCACTTCGTCTAATGATTCAATTCAGAATATCTGCCTAATTAAGTAATAAGGTACATACAACAATGGCGACGAGGAATAATGTCACGCTGAAGATAGCAACAGATTCACGTGGATAGAAAAGACGGTGTCACGCTGAAGACGTCAACGGCAACACGAGGTTAGCTAAAAAAAAGTTCAAGCTAACATGGAAAAGTCAAGTATTCAACCGTTCGCTTGCTACACGGATCCAGCGACCCTTGGACCAAGATGGACAAGGTGGCTGACATCATTTGAGCTGTATGCAGACGGTAAAGGACTTATTCTGTCTGATGATGCCACAGACGCCATTAAACAGCGGAGGCGTGCGCTGTTACTGCACTTGGCCGGACAAGACGTGCAGGACATTTTTTCTACATTACCACAAGGAGGTGAGGTTACGGATTATGAGGCTGCAGTGGCTGCGCTGAACACTTATTTTGTGCCACGAGTAAATGAAGCATATGCTCGTCAGACTTTTCACAAAATATTCCAGAAACAAGGTGAGACTGTTCAACAATTCTGTACTCGCTTGAGGCAAGCTGCAAGAGACTGTGACTTTCGTGGCGATAATGATAACCAAATAAGAGATGCGGTTTTGAGCAAATGCACATCTGAATACGTGCGAAGAAAGTTACTGGAGGAGGGTCCCGGCTTGACACTGGCTCGTACACTGGAGGTGGCTTCGCAGTGTGAGCGCGTGGAGGAGCAGATGGCAGCGATGAGCTTCACCGAGGAAAAGAAGATGGAGGACGCGGTCAACAGGATTGTAACGACAAAGAAAGGAAAATACTGGAAATCAAAAGAAAAAGTGAAGGAGGAAAATAAAACAGAAAGACAGTGTTACAGATGTGGATTCACAGATCACATGGGAAAAGATCCAAAATGCCCAGCACGAGGACAAACATGTCACAAATGTACTGGTAAGGACCACTTTTCAAAAATGTGCCGCACAAAAAGGCAAAAGAACCAGAAAGTAAATATGCTGGATGAATATGCTTTTATTGTAAATGAGGACAATGTACCTGATAAACTGTCATTTTCTGTGGGGGGAGTCGAGCTAAAAATGTTGATTGACTCTGGTGCTACAAGTAATATAATGGGAGAAAATATATGGGAAAAACTTAAAGCTGAAAAGATAAAATGTTATTCATATGTACCTAAAGAGCAGAGAAAGCTGTATGCTTATTCCTCAACACAAGCATTAAACATTAAAGGTGCATTCAGATGTGAAGTGAAAATTGGCAACAGGAGAGAAGAAACAGAGTTTATTGTCATAAGAGGCAATGGTGAACCACTCCTGGGTAAAAAGACTGCTGTAAAGCTTGGGGTGCTAAAAATAGGAGAAAATGTAGCAGTGGTCACAGAATCAAATAACATTTGTCAAGAACAGTACCCAGATGCATTTAAAGGAATAGGAAAATTAAACACCAAACAAAGCAAACTCACAAAAGAAAGAGTGAGAGCTGTAGCAGAGACAAGAGAACCAAGAAATGCTGCAGATGTTGATGGGAAACTAAATATTGCTGACTCATTATCAAGACTGTTATCAGATAAGATAACACAAGACACACACATTCACGAATCTGAGGAATATGTGAGATTTGTAGCTGTAAATGCAACTCCAAAATCACTTACCACAAGACAGGTGGAGGAGGCATCTGCCACAGATTCAGAATTAACAGAGGTGCGAAAAGCAGTTGAAAATGGACATTTTGAAAAATGCAAAGCATATGCACCCATTGCTAATGAACTGTGTGTGGTGGGACACATAATTTTGAGAGGAACACGCATTGTGATGCCAGAAGAGCTAAGAGCTAAAGCAATTATGTTGGCACATGAAGGACATTTAGGAATTGTAGGGACAAAACAACGTCTCAGGACAAAAGTATGGTGGCCTGGCATGGACAAAGCAACAGAAAAATATTGCAAAACATGTCATGGTTGTCAAATTGTAGCCAGACCTGATCCACCAGAACCAGTGAGAAGCACACTTTTACCGGATGGACCGTGGCAAGATGTGGCAGTAGACTTACTGGGACCATTATCTTCAAATCACTCCATTCTTGTGCTAATAGACTATTACAGCCGTTACTATGAATATGATGTGTTGACATCTACAACTGCTGAGAAAGTCATAGACTCTATTGACAGTATGTTTAGTAGACATGGTCTACCAGTTTCCATTAGATCTGACAATGGTCCACAGTTCAAATCTGAATTATTCAAAGAATACTGTGAGAACAATGGAATAAAACATGTGAGGACAACACCAAAATGGGCTCAAGCCAACGGCGAAGTTGAACGTCAGAACGCATCACTGATGAAGAGGATCAGAATTGCACAAGCTGAAGGACTGGACTGGAAACGAGAACTAAGAAAATATGTGACAGCTTATCGCAGCATTGAACATGCAACCACAGGCAAAAGTCCTGCAGAACTTTTATTCAACAGAAAAATGAGAGGAAAATTACCGGACATGAGTGAAACAAACACAGCTGCGTTGGATGTACGTGACAGAGACGCAGAACAAAAAGGAAAAGCGAAAAGTTATGCTGACATCCGAAGAAGAGCTCAACATTCAAAAGTAGAGCTGGGAGACACAGTGCTGGTTCAACAGGAAAAAGTTGACAAATTAACAACACCATTTAATGCAATACCACACAAAGTCGTGAGCAAAACAGGAAACCAAGTTGTGGTTGAATCACCAACAGGAGTTCGGTATCACCGAAACACCACACATGTGAGAAAATATGAAACTGAGGAAGGAGTTGGTGAACAAAAACTGTTTTCTGAAAATAAAGACTTTGAGGAAGAAAAAGATGAGGACACTTACAGTGCAACACCACAAGAGGGCACTCAAGACTTAGAAATGGAAAAGACATTCAGACCTCAGAGAATCAGAAAGACTCCAGAGAGGTTTCGTGACTTTGTATAAAAAATAAAAAAAAAAGAAAGGGAAATGGTTGTTCAGGGTTCTAAGAAATGTAAATTGTTTTATGTTGTTCTGTGACTAAGGAAATGTATTGGTAAGCCTGAAGGCGTGAAGATGATGGAAAAGAAAAAAACTGATGTTTAAATGGAGGGGGAAGTTGAAAATCTAAGGAAAAGGGGGATGTCATGTATTGGGATGCTGACGGAGTTTACGTGATGACGTGTGTGGGGGCGGGGTTAAAGGATGTTCGTTCTGGAAGTGCGGTGGCAGGTGGTGGATGAAGATGGTTCATTAAAGTGAATGAAACGATACCACTTCGTCTAATGATTCAATTCAGAATATCTGCCTAATTAAGTAATAAGGTGGATATACAACAATGACCTTTAACCTAAATGTAATGTTGGGGAAGTGGTGGCGCAGTGGTTAGAGACGGTGGGCCTGTGATCGGAAGATCGCCGGTTCAAGCCTCAATGAGACTACCTGGATAAATAAAGGATAAATAAATTTAAAAAATGAAAGTAAACCCTGACCCATTGTGTGTGGTCGCTGGTGGGGCTCTTCCGGTTATCCCCTTTGGTCCGATCTGGGGGGTGGGTGGTTTGTCCTGTTTGGGTGGTCCTGGGGGCTCCGCGCTCTGGGTCTCTCTTGGGGTCTTGGCTCTGGTCCCACCTCTGTCTGGCTTGGGTCTTGGGGGTCGGGTCTCTGATGCTTCACGGGCACTATTGAATGTTCTATTGGAGAAGCCTTATACACTTATGCATGCTCACAACCACACACAAATAGATGCAGGGATGCATATACATATGTAGGTATTGTATGTAGATATGTAGATGTGTATGTGACTGCATATGCATGTATATTTATGTATGTACAGTATATACATATAGGTATGGATATATATATTTATAGAAACCTACTGCTAAGCCATGAATATTCTAAGTTCTTTATACATATGTATTTTGTTGCTGTATTTTGTCATGTTCTTTGCAGGTTTACAGACAGCGGTCGGGTGTATTTGCCTTGTGCTTTCTTTGTGTATATTTCTTATACTTCGTAATCTTACTTTCTGTATTTCCTTTCTTTCTATCTTAAAAAAAATCTCCACTAGATAGTTATTAAAATAAATATTTGGAGGTAATAATGGTGTGGAGAGGAAGGATGGCTGTAAGGGGAGAAGGGAGGCCATCAAAAGAAAAAAATAACTCAAACCCCCTGCCCTAAACCTGACCTTTGACCCTAACCCAAACCCTGGCCCTAAACCTAACCCAGAACTCCCTGCACTAAACCTAACCCTCTGACCTTTGACCGTAAACCAAACTCTGCCCTTAAACCTAACCCAGAACCCCCTTTCTTAAACCTAACCCTCTGAATCTAAAAAAGCTAAGTCTGGTCCTACCAGCTAACCCTCTGAACTTTGACTCTAAACCAAACCCTGACCTGTTGACCCTAAAGTTGACTGCTAACCCTGACCATAAATCCCCTGCCCTTTGACCCTGGACTCGGACCCCTAGTCCATAATACTGATATGTTTAATTCTGGCAGATGTGTGGGAACTCCTTGAAGACCTGCTGTACAATTACGGTAGCTTATTCGTGTGTTTGGTTGTGGCACTCCCTTCATCCACTCCTGGGTCTTCCTCCTCCCAGTGGATCCTCTTTAGTTACCCCTGCAGGTCCGACAAACGTGCTGATGCTGGTGGTTACTTTCAAACTAACAAACAAATCAAAAAGCCACAATGTGAATGTAACATGTAACGCAATGCATTATAGAAATGTAGAAGAGTAGACACTTAATGTAAAATATAGTGGAGTAAAAGTTGAAAGTGCCTACATTTAATCCACATAAGTAAAGTACAGGTTCATGAAAAATGTAATTAAGTACAGTAACAAAGTACTTGTACTTAGATACATCCCACCACTGGTTGTAACTAAGGTGATGTAGAAAACTAAAACCATGTCTGCATTGGTTTTTCACAGGAACTTAACAGATGTTTAAAGCCACTTAGAGAGGTCAAGGTAGAGAGTTTCAGATCTTTTTGCAAAATATTAAAGGAAACAGGAGCAATTAATAATTATAATTATAATCTGACTAATGATTAATAATCATTAACATGACTAATGATTAATAATCATACTTATAATCTGACTGGTTATGTTGCAAACTGGCCAACGATGAACTAGAATCTGAGCAAATGATTGATTTTAATGGTCTTACGTCTTCTACCCACTGAACTGCTAGCAAGCATTTCTCCTGTATAAACTGATACTCTATCACTAACCCTTTTTACTACTTTAATATGAAATTGTGGTGTAATGAATGCTATCCCTATTTTACTAGCTGCATTTTTTTATGCATCTGTCTATATATGTACATAATAATAATACTGGATAATATATTCCTGTACTATATTTATTCATAGTAATAAATAAATAAAAATTCTTCTTTTGAAAAACCTACTATAGCATCAGGAAGTACCCAAGGTGGTTGTGGGTAATGGAACTTTCTGACATACATCTAGTTCAGGGGTCACCAACACGGTGCCTGCGGGCACCCGGGTGCCCCCAAGGCCCATTTGAGGTGCCCCCGGACCTGTTCTGAAAATAGCACAACTCACTAAGCTGCATTTAAAATTTCAGTTTATTCAGTTGTTATTCTTTTTTTGTATTTATATACATTTTAATGTATATAAGGTCTATCTTAAATTGTAAATGGAGTTTTCTTATATAGCGCCTTCCAGCCCCCTATGAGGGGCCCCAAAGCGCTTTACAGCACCAGCCATCCACCCATTCATACACACATTCATACACCGGTAGCGGTAGTCTGCCATGCAAGGCGATAGCCAGTCCTACCGGGAGCAACTCGGGGTTAAGTGTCTTGCCCAGGGACACAACGACACATGGTGTGGGAACTCGGGATTCGAACTTCCAACCTTCCGATTGGGGACGACTGCCATTACCACTACACCATCTCGTCCCAAAAAATATGTTCTTAAAAATATGTTTATTATACTTTTTTTTCAATTCACACTTTGTTATTTCCGAAGAGTTTATCAAACTGGTGCCCTTTGTATGACTCTGTACCCACGAAGTAGCTCTCAGTTTCGAAAAGGTTGGTGACCCCTGATCTAGTTGATCTAAATGCATTTCATTAACTTTGGCATTTATTATCCATCCAATGCTCTTTATTTTTTCCTTTTCCCAACCTACCAGGACATGGTTGCTGTACGTTTACAATGTGGAGGTTTAGCACATAGTTTAGCTATGCTAAGCTAACTTTAGTAGAGACGTGCTAAATCATCTAACGCTAAACATGCTAAACATCCTCTGACCTAATACAAACAACCATTGCAATTTACTTAGAGAAAAAATTACTCCACAAACGTATAGCACATGGCCATGATATGGATCTGCACGTAGACAGATATGGGTCTACATGGTACTTCTCCCAGTTATTTAACAGTTAACAATGGTGTACCACAGTCTTAGGACCCACCCTCTTCACAATCTACACAGCTAATGTAGGCCAGATGATGCATCATTACATTTTTATGCTGACACAGTTGCTTATTGCCGAGCTAAAATAGTTGCTAAGGTTTTCCAGCTTTTGCAATCCACTTTCGACATCATCCAGTCATATTTCTCAAACTTGTCTTAAACACTGACAAAACCAAAGGGATGTTGTTTTCAAACAGGAAGTCAGTTCCAGCAGTTCTTCCCTTGATTTTATCTTCAAATGGTGTCCCTATTGAGTTTGTCAATTCCTACAAATATGTGTGTATCTTGTTTGATACACATCTCTCTTTTAAGCTCCACATGGAAAACTTGGTAAAGAAACAGAAAGTTAAATTGGGTTTCGTTTTCAGATCCTGTCTAACTCTGAATGCTAAGAAATGCCTTGTAACTGCAACTTTCCTTCCCTCCATTGGCTACGGTGACATTATTTACATGAACGCCTCTAAGCAGCTTGCATATGGATGCTGTCTATCACGGTGTG
>JBBPBX010033359.1:21961-33307 GCA_038048925.1 Garcialebias charrua
AATCAATCATCAATCAATCAATCACCTTTATTTAACCAGGTAGAGCCCGTTGAGATCGAGATCTCTTTTACAAGGGTGACCTGGTCAAGTGGTCAGCAGCACACGTCACATTGGCAATAGGCATTTGCACTTATCAAAAGAAAATAAAGAAAACTACAATCACAGTAAACAGATGTTGACAGTTCAAAACCAACAGGATATGACAGATTTCTATATACATTATATACAAAACAAGCAGACAGACCTCGGTTGGGTAAATAAAGTTAAAAAATCAACAATGACATGTATATTGGATAAGTAATGGTTAGAAACATCTGCAATGGTCAAGTTTCTTGATGACATTTTCTACTACGGTTGACATAAAGGATCCAGGAGAGATGAATGTTGATAGTTTCAGATCTTTCTGTAAGTTGTTCCAGGCTGAGGGGACGGCGAAGCTGAATGCTCTTTTTCCTAGTTCAGTTCTGACAGGAGGAACTGACAGGAGGACTAAATCGTTAGAGCGCAGGGAGTAATGACTGTGTGATGTTTGTATTAAGGAGGTGAGGTATGACGGGACTAGGTTTAGGAGGGTCTTGTAGATGAAGGATATCCAGTGAGTGTATCTGCGAGTGCTGAGAGATGACCAGCCAGATTTTACGTAAAGCTCACAGTGATGAGTGCGATAACTGGAGTCAGTAATGAACCGAAGGGCACCGTGGTAAATGGAGTCTAAGGACTGTAGGTATTTTGATGCAGCACTCATGTACAGCACGTCACCATAGTCTAGTATTGGCATGAATGTTGCAGCTACTAATGTTCTCCTGGCTTTGCATGAGAAGCAGGATTTGTTTCTGAAGAAGAAACCTAGCTTCAGTTTCAGTTTAGTGGCCATTTTGGAGATGTGGGTTTTAAAAGACAGTTCAGTGTCAATGTTGAAACCTAGATATTTGTAGGTGGAGACCATTTCTATTTGTTTTCCCTCTTGGGTTCCAATTTGAGGTGGGTTCTCTGGTTGCTGCTTTCTGTTGGCAAGAACCATGCACTTGCTTTTGTCGGCATTTAGGACCAGTCTAAGTTTTTGCAGCCGTGACTGAATAATATTAAAAGCGTCCTGAAGAGAGGTGAAAGCTTGGCTGAGGGAGGAAGAACAGCAATAGATGATGGTGTCATCTGCGTAATAATGGTGGGAGGCATTTGACAGATCACTGCAAAGATCGTTTATGTATAGGGAGAAAAGAATGGGACCCAAGACAGAACCCTGTGGCACCCCTTTCACAACATCTAAGAAAGTAGAGGAGGATCCGGCTACATGAACAGACTGCGTTCTGTCAGTTAGGTAGTTGGTGAACCAGGAGACTGCAAGTTTTGATAGACCAGAGTGTTCCAGGATGTTTGTCAATAGTCTGTGATCAACTGTATCAAATGCCTTGGACAGGTCTATAAATAGGGCAACACAGTATTGTTTGCAGTCCAGGGCATGTATGATGTCATTTAATACTTTGAGAACTGTAGTGACGGTGCTGTGTTGTTTTCTGAATCCTGACTGGAATTGTGATAGAATATGGTTTGCTTGTAGGAAATCAGTTAGCTGATCACAGACAAGTCTTTCAAACAGTTTGGCAAGAATGCATAATTTTGAAATTGGTCTGTAGTTGTTGACATTTGTTGGTTCACCCCCTTTTAGCAGAGGGAGAACAAAAGCTGATTTCCAGATTTTGGGTATTTTATTTGTGTTGAGACTGAGATTGAAAATATGGGAAAGAGGTTCAGCAATGAAATCTGCAGCTAGTTTTAGGAAAAGTGGTTCTATGTTGTCAGGTCCTGCTGCTTTGCGTGTGTCGAGAGTTTTTAGAGCATTTAGAACTTCAGCGGGAGATATTGATTCGAAGTCAAAGCGATTTGTGACCTGTTTGTCCAGCACATGTGGAGCTGGGGGTGGATTTGCATCAGTTTGGTCAGCAGATAACATTTCAGGATGTGTAGATTCAAACAGGGAGCCAGAGGATATAAAGTGTTCATTAAAACAGTTCAGAATTGATAATTTGTCAGACAGAATACCTGTGCTGGTCATGATGGAGCTGGGTAAATCAGTGGATGTTGTCTGACCAGAATTTGATTTTACTGTTTGCCAAAACCTTTTTGGATCAAGTCTAAACCATTATGGTCTGTATTCAAACAAGAACTCCAGTTGTTAAAACTTTCATTAGACTGTGCTAAAAAAACACAAGTAAAAAAGCTCTCTGATCACCTCACTCAGATTGTATAGCCCTCTGACAGATTACAGTATTTTAGTAATTATGTAGAATGTTAGATAAATAGTTATGTGGTTGTCTAATTTACTTGTACTATATGATTTGCAAACTTTCAAATAAGACTACTGTATTACCTAAATTTAAATTTATGATGGTTGATATGATAATTCATTTAATATGTTGAGTTTAGGAGGTATGATAGTAGATATTTGTATATGTTTATAAGTATCATTGTAATTTGAGATTGTCATTTGTTGTTCTATTTGTGTTGTTTTTTCTGTATGTTCAATAGTTGTGTTTCTATGTGTGTTATTTATTGTGTAATTTTTTTGGATTATTGTTGTTTGAATTGATTGTTTGAATTAATTTTGTTAAAAAAGGGGCAGACATAATAAGATTTTATCTTATTCTGCTTCCTTTCATTTCATGTAGTTTGATTTTTTTATTTACTTGTAAATAGTTTTTTTTTATGTTCTTTTAAATTCGAAATGAATAAAGAATAAAAAAAAGTAAAAAAAAAGTTGTACTAGCCTACTGGTACTTCGAGTCTAACAGGTGTTACACCATATTCTGTGACCTATCGTATATTGTGACCATAGGGGACGCTGTTGCATTTTTGCATCATACAGTACTTTGCAATAACTGATTAACAACTGTCGTATTCTGTTACGTCTATATTTCCATCATAATCATGATTTTAGTGGGCAGATGTTAATTTTTTTATTTTTGGAGGAATGAGGCTGACTCTATTTCCTTCCTCCAAAGAATAAAAAGTAAAATCTGATCACTAATATCATGACTATTAGGAAAATATAGATGGTAACACAATATGATAGTGTTAATCAAATATTTATTTATAAAATTTATTCATTTTAAAATACAATACAAACAATCCCATAAACGATAAGAATACAAAATGTAAACAAAATGAAAGGTAGCAGAAAGACGAAAAAATCTTATCTGCCCCTTTTTTCAAACAATTAGTTCAAACAATAATAAAGTAACAGAACAAAATGAACAACTCTTTCTAGTTTTTCTAACTCTAATACATTACACATTAAGCTACTTGAACTTCATATAATATATTTTTTAACATGGTCACAATATACGATAGGTCACAGAATATGGTGTAACACCTGTTTAGTTTATTTATTATTTATTTATTACCGCAGTGCTGTTTGGTCATGTGATCGATGAAAATGTCTCTCTTTACGTCTGCGGCAAAATGAATATTAAAAAGGAGTGATTTCCTTACACTGTCAGAGCCAAACGGGCGGCACCGGACAATAAAACAAGCACCCCCTGTGTGTTGGCTCATCAGAGCATAGATATCTATGTATATATCTATGCATCAGAGGATCAGTTAGCTTTAGCTGCTAGCAGAACAACAGCCGCAGTGGACGGTACAGATTCGGCATTAGTTACGAGACTGGAACCGAGATTTGCTGAATTACTCACCATTTATGTTAAAAACAAGGTAAAGCAAAAAAAATATTTATTTCAGCGCTGAGGAACAGTTTATGTTTGAACTGAAGTACCAAAGCTACCCGACTAATGTAAAGGTTGTCATGAAGTTCAGTCGCTAAGTAACGCCGAGTTAGCTGTTAGCTATTTGTTCGACGGAAACGGATTTATCGTGGATTAGTAACGGTGCTGCTTATCACTGTTTGCAAAAATATAACCTCTCAAGACCAGGGAATGTGAAATAAGTTGTTTTAATAGACCTGAGCTCCGGTTTTGAAGTGAATTGTTTCTTCAGATTCTGCAAAGGGTTACTCGCGGGTTAGTTAGCTCAGGGCTCATGTTTACTGTTTAACGAGCTATTTCCTTTTTTTGAATTAACCGTCCAGGAGGACTAGTTTAAACACAGACACGTATTTCTCTTTTCGTGTGAAGCTGTTCTTGTGTTGGCTGTTGAGCCACGTAAGGATTCAAGTATTTAGTGAGATATTGTGTAAGTGCTCATCGTGCTATTTTGGTTGTTTACAGTAGATGTCTTTTTAGGTTGTTAATAGGCAGATTTTGATTTTTATGTGGTCAAATCAGTCGGTAGCTAACAGGTATTTACTGTGCAGCGAGAGGTTTTACTTTCTTACCGTTTCGTTTATTATACTCACTGGAAACTTTAATATTATGTAACGTTTTAGGTATTTTTCTGGTCAAATTTAACTGAGCCACATCAACATTTACTAATCTGTCAGCTTTGTTGCAGTAAACAAATCACTGAGTGCATTTTCCAATAATGTTTTATGGTTTTCTTTTTGTTTGTTTGTTTACCAGGAAACTTGTATGACAACCTCACAGATATTTTTAATCCAAACCAAATGGTAAGTTGAGCCGCAGCTGTGAAAACATGGGCCTGTTGTGTCCACTCCACGTGTGTTGATACTGAGCGCTCTGCTGTCATCGTGCCTTTTCACAAACATACATTAGGTCGCTTCGCTGACATGGAGTGGCAGACACCAGCTGTTTCAGAGAAGTACCAGAGTCGCTTTGGCCGCCGGCCGGGAACATCAGACAGCGTGGACACTGGTATTGGCACTTCAGCATCTGACAGCACTGAAGGTGATGACTTTTGCTTGTTCCTCTTAGTGTTGCGTGTGTTGTGCAATATAGTGTTGAATATTGTGACATGTTTGACTGATGGTCGTCCGCACATGGACTTCACATAATAGTTGTTCTCTGTATAAAAGGGACGATATTAGATATTTCTAAGTTAGTTCATCTTCATCACTTTTAGTTTGCCAATATTGAAAATACTTTGTTGGGGGTGATTTTTTTAGGCTATTTATAGTTTAAAAAACAACAACTCATGATTCAATATGGAGGCTGTACACTTTCGCAGTAGTAGTTTAATTTCACTTTTATTTTACCAGGAATAAACACTAAGAATAAATTCAAAAAAAGGCATTCAATACAGTAACAACTGGACTTTATTTGTTATTTATTATTGGTTTTATCATGTCTTGGATGACTGAGAATCTTCACCAGCATAAGAATACATTCTTATTTACAGTGCTGGTCTGGCAGCGCTGTAAATAAGTGCAAGTTTTGGCCACAGCTGATCCCAGGACGTTTAGGCATATTGAGAGGTTAAAGTGTTGGAATACGTCTGCTGAAGAACTGAACAAGATATAATCTTGTCTTTGATGTGGGAAAATCAGTCTTTTACATTGTGCACTTTAAATGGCAGGGGAGGTGGTGTCTTTGTGCTGTGTTTGAACATGTTAAATGGAAAAATCATGGTCTGATGGCCACCTGGGATGGGTGCTCCTTGTTTTCACAGGAAACACTATAGAGTCACAGACGGAACATTTATCTGTGGTTTGGGAGCTGTGGGGTTTGAGCTTCACAAAGCTAATGTTGTAGGCACTTTTATTGGACTTTGTACAAGTACATGCTGATGTATAACAAGGTTTGCTGCTCAACTTTCATCCTTGCTAGAAATATGCAGGAAAACGTCAAGTTTGTATCTCCCACAGAACCAATTTTGTTTGTAGCGCTGACGTATGTAACGTTGTGGAACAAGTCCTAGAATCTAAAAAAGCTAAGTGTGGTCCTCTGGACATTCAAAAAAAAGCAACAACAAAAAAAAAACTAGAGGCAGTAGAGGTGGTCTGTTTAAAGTTAAAATCAGACACCACTCTGAACAGCAGGACCATGCTTTCCACAGAGCAACTGTGTCAACTCTTGAAACTGTGCCTGCAGTCAACCTACTTCACATATGGGGAGCAATATTATAGGCAGAAACATGGGTGTGCTATGGGGTCTCCAGTTTCTCCTATTGTTGCCAACCTGTACATGGAGGAGGTAGAAAAGAGAGCCTTGACGTCCTTTTCAGGGAGACCACCAAGTCATTGGTTCAGGTATGTTGACGACACCTGGGTTAAAATTAAATCTCAGGAAGTCCAACATTTCACTGATCACATCAACTCTGTGGATAAATATATCAAGTTCACACGAGAAGATGTAAAAAATGGCAGGTTGGCTTTCTTGGACTGTGAGGTCTCAGTTTCTGATAGAGGAAATTTGCAAACTGAGGTGTACCGCAAACCCACCCACACAGACCAGTATTTACAGTTTGACTCCCATCACCCTCTGGAGCACAAGTTAGGAGTCATCAGGACTCTGTATCACAGAGCAGACAGCGTCCCCACTAACTCGGGAGCCAGACAGAAGGAGAAATCACACACAAGACAGGCTCTAGAGCAATGTCGATATCTTAACTGGGCCTTCCTGAAAGCAGAGAAGAAACCCAAACAGGACTCAAGCCAGTCGTCAGGTGAAAAGAAGGAACCCAGACCAGTGGTCATTCCGTATGTTGCGGGAGTTTCAGAGAAACTGAGACGTTTATTTTCTAAACACAACGTCCCAGTGGCTTTTAAACCCCAAAATACATTACGGCAAAGACTGGTTCATCCCAAAGATCCAGTCCCCCGGCACAAACAGAGTAATATTGTGTATGCTGTTCAGTGTCAGGAGGGCTGTGATCAGTCTTATATCGGGGAAACTAAACAGCCACTGGCCAAAAGGATGGCCCAGCACAGAAGATCAACATCATCAGGTCAGGACTCTGCGGTCTACACTCATCTCCAGGCCAGCGGTCACTCTTTCAGGGATGAAGATGTTCACATCCTTGATAGAGAGGAACGATGGTTTGAGAGAGGAGTAAAGGAGGCCATCTTTGTGAAAAGAAACCGTCCATCATTAAACAGGGGTGGAGGCCTCCGGGTTCAACTGTCCCCCTCTTACAATGCTGTTATTGCTAGTATCACTCAGCCCTCTGTGAATAGCAAACAACCATCAGGGTGCTAACGATCCATCGTTAGGCTGATGGTCCTCCTTGATCATGTGAGCAGCTGGTTTCGGCTGTCATCAGCCAACTGGTTGATCCACTGTGAGAGGGTGCTATTTATAAGACTGAGCTGAATACAGCAGCTCAGACTGAGGAAGTCTTTCGGACGAAAGACAAAACGTTACTACAATTTTTTTTGTTTTGTTTTGTTAATGTCCAGAGGACCAGACTTGGCTTTTTAGATTTTTCTACCTGGATTATTGAGCATTCATCAGGGTAAGTCCTAGAATCAATTATTCCTAAAACTGAAGTTGTATTCAGGCCCATGCTGGCTTGTTATCTGATACATTAGTTGTTGGGTTTTGCCTCATTGTTGCCATCTGTTTTGTGTATGTTTTTAAAGAGAGATTTCAGTCATTTAACGTAAAATGTATGAAGAAACTGCAGTGTGGAGAAATAGTTTAAGTCAAGTCTGAGCCATTGGTAATCCAAGACCAAAGTGGATTGCTGCCTTCTTAAAACAATCCTAATTCCTAAATTTTAAAGCTATTAATGTTTTTAAATAGGCATGTAACGAGATCTCGTTGTACGAGATCTCGCGATATTAAACTCCCGCGATATCTCTCGTTGAGAGGTAACGTTGTCTCGCGAGATGCTAATGCTAGCGCTAGCAGAGCCCCTAGCAAGTCAGCGTCACGGACAGCATGGCTTCGCCGGATGAAGTTGCTATAGAAGACGCCCCAACTACTGATGGAACTACCGCAGACGAGACGCCTCTACATTGATGGAGGGTCCCGACGCTGCCCCGAATGTAAAGACACGCGTGTAAACACCGGTGTGACCGGTGTTGCCAGATAGAGTACCACCCGCCCAAAGCACTCTCTATCCGCAAAAGTCAGAAGGAAAATCGCGGTGAACCACCCTGTTGAGATTAGTCACGTGAGGTAATGTGCGCTCTCACGTACGTCATCAATGAGGGACTATTTAAGGAGTGGTATTAACGCAGCTGTGTAGATTGGAGTGGATGGAGTCTGTATGTATCCGATGGCATGAAATAAACCTCCTAAACTAAAAGCTGGATCTTGATCTCCGTTCTTTGTCCGACCTATCCTGCCCTGAGATGACGAACCGAACAGGTTATGGGCCCAGCAGGGACAAGGAGGGTCGCTGGCAAAGATTATGCTTCGACGGAGACGAACGGAACTATGAGCTATGGGAAACGAAGTTCCTGGGACACCTCCGGCTACAAGGTCTGAAGAATACCATTCTATTAAAAGTTGAGCCAGATGCGGAGGAAGAGGAGGACGACGCAGTGAAGAATGAGATGGCTTATGCAGAGCTGATACAGTTTCTCGACGACAAAAGTTTGTCTCTGATTATGAGAGAGGCAGCAGACGACGGCAGGAAAGCCTTACAAATCCTGCGAGACCATTATGCGGGCAGAGGAAAGCCGCGAATAATCAGCCTGTACACAGAACTGACATCCCTCCAGAAAAAGGCAAGTGAAACTGTCACAGACTTTATTATAAGAGCTGAAACGGCAATTACTGCTCTGAGAAACGCAGGTGAAACATTGAGTGATGGACTTCTGGTCGCCATGGTGTTAAAAGGTCTACCAGAACCTTATAAACCATTTGTAGTCCACATCACACAAAGCAGCGACGACCAACTAACATTTGCTGAGTTTAAAGTGAAGCTGAGAAGCTACGAAAGCACTGTAAACTTTAATACAGATGTGGATAAGGATGATGTGATGACAGCAAGTGGCTACAGGAGCGGAGCAGAGCGAAGACGAGGAGGAAACGATGAAACAAACTCCATATTACCTGCTGACAGGAAAGGTGCCTGACCTTTCTAAAATGAAAGAATTTGGGTGTGTGTGCTATGCATATAGACAAATTAAGAAAAAGCTAGATCCGAGGTGTGAAAAAGGTATCTTTGTGGGTTATGATAAATACAGCCCTGCATATTTAGTCTATTACCCAAACACAGGAAAAATCTGCAAACATCGACTGGTTAAATTTGTAGCTCATAATATAAATGAACGGCAAACTCAAACTGTGAATGAAAGGCAAACTCAGGACGATCCTGACATGCTTGATGATGTTTTTAGATATAGAAGAACTATCCCTGTTAAGTCAGAGTCAGGAGCAGAACACCAGGTGTCACAGGGAGCACATGGGAGTTCTACTGAACCGGCAGTGAGTGTAGAGAGCACAAGTGTTAGACAGGAAGCACAAGAGGTCTCATCTGAACCTATTTCAGCAGAAGGAAGCACAAGTGATGAACAAAATGCAGATGAACAGGGTCTGCGACGTTCTGAAAGGGAAAGAAAAGCACCAGCACATTTAAAAGACTATGAATGTATGGCTGGGAGTGCTGATAATAAAGAGATAAATGTTGAATATTGCTATCGTTCAGTGTTTAGTACACCACAAAGTTACAGAGAAGCAATAAATTCACCTAAAACTGTAAAATGGATAGAAGAGATGGAATCCTTAACGGAGAACAAAACATTTACACTGACCAGACTGTCAGAAAATAAAAATGCAGTGGGGGATAGATGGGTCTTCACGATTAAGAATAACATAGATGGAACCGAAACCTATAAGGACAATCGAGTTAGATATAAGTTATAAGGAAACATTCACATCAAACCATCTACAACAGTAAAGCTCCAGAAGTTTGTACATTTCAGATCTGGGGATGTAAATTAATGTCGTTGTACAGTGTTGTATATATATTTATTTATTTTTCCTTTTTTATACCATGAACTGAAAAAAAAATAAAAAAAAAAAAAGAGAGGAAACTTGTATAAAACAGTGACTGTGTATGATGTAAATATTTTGTGATTTTTGTACAGTGAGAGCGAGTGGGGGTGTTGAGATTAGTCACGTGAGGTAATGTGCGCTCTCACGTACGTCATCAATGAGGGACTATTTAAGGAGTGGTATTAACGCAGCTGTGTAGATTGGAGTGGATGGAGTCTGTATGTATCCGATGGCATGAAATAAACCTCCTAAACTAAAAGCTGGATCTTGATCTCCGTTCTTTGTCCGACCTATCCTGCCCTGAGATGACGAACCGAACAACCGAACAACCGAATCTGGCAACACACGATTCAGTGCAGTGATGCGGAAATATAACGCGCGCATGAAGTAAATGGCTGTACGTCGTGTGTTTACAAACTACGGTAAATATGTCGGGCAAAAAAAGAAAGTGGTTGGACATGGATTCACTTGTGTCACGGAACGGGATGGGAGTCAGCGTCCTATCTGCATGATATGCAACACGAAGTTGAGCAACTAGTCTGGCGCCGGCAAAACTGAAGGAACACTTCATGAAGATGCACAGACGGAGAATACAGTACAAGAACACAACGCCTGCTGAATTCAAGGTGAACGAGCCAGATATGATGTTGTTTCTATGCTAATTTTAGCTTTTTAAGCTAATTCCACATTTAATGCTCTTATTAAAAAAAATGTCATCCTAATTCAGCAAAAATGTGCTCTCTCAACTTCATTCTGGTGATGCTTCTTTCTGCTATTTTAGCTACTTTTCAGCTGAATCTTTTTTCTAATTTTAGATTTTCTTCAGATAATTTCCACATTTTTGTGCTCATTTCTGCTTCTTTCAGCCTAATTGGGCAAATATATTCTTTTTGCTTTCTTTTGCTAATTTAAAAGCTTATTCTACCTTTTCAGCAACATGTTTTAGTACTCTTTTTCTGGTTTAAGGTCAATTAAAAATTTTGTGGTAATTTCTGACACTTTCAACCTAATAATTACCTTTTTTTGTTCATTTCAAGGTGCAACGAGCCAGATATGATGAAAGGGCCACTCTGCCTGCTCTTGGATTTGTACCTGTTAGCAAACCGATCCTCGCAGCATCGTACGAAGTTGCTTATTTGATCGCAAAGCAGGGTAAGCCACACTCCATTGGTGAATCTCTCATAAAACCAGCTGCATTAAAGATGGCAAATCTGCTACTCGGAACAGCAGCTGAAGATAAATTATCCCAAATTCCTCTTTGATGATTAAAAATTGTACAAAAATATTTTTGGGGGATGAAACTCTTATTGGGCCAGAATAAAGTTGTTGTGAGTTCATGCACTGTGTTGCTTTTGTTCTTTGAGCAAGGTGATGTTGTAGAATTTGGAAAAAAAAAAATCATATTTTATATATTAAAAAAGAGGGGTTCGGTGAGTGGCCATATGAAACTTGAGGGTTCGGTAGCTCAAAAAAGGTTAAGAACCACTGTTCTAAGGTCTAAGGAGATTCAATCAGTAAAATGAAGACATCAGTTGGGTTTGTAATA
>JBBPBX010033360.1:0-10301 GCA_038048925.1 Garcialebias charrua
GAATAAAGAAATTATAAAAATATTAACATTAAATTAATTGTCCTTTTACATTTTTACTCAGTTTAACATTTAAGTGCATTACATATTAAAGAACTGATCAGTGATTGCACGTTTTAAAACATTTATTCAACAAACTGTTTTGTTAAATACCCTGATGCATGCTCAATAATCCATGTAGAGAAATCTAAAAAAGCTAAATCTGGGCTTCTGGACATACAAAAAAACAGTTCTGTTAAAACCCTTTCCTGCATGTTAAAAGTGCATCAAAATTTAGAAATGAATGAATTTTAAATCCATTTTCCACATCTAGGAAGCAACTGTGAACCCATAAATTGAGCTTCGAGCGTAGCTGTTTTATTACTGCAGATTTTTAAGAAAATAGCGTTTATTATTTTTTTCTTTATTTTTTTTTTATAATTCAGATTCATCTGCGGGCCGACTAAAACCCCCTGGCGGGTCTTTGCCACCCCTTAGTCGATTTTTAAAGTCCAACTCTCCACTTATTATAAATTGAGATTCAATTTATGTCCCCAATAGATTAAAATTAAATATGTATTCATTTAAGACCTGTCTGTGAGGGCTACTCCCTCCTTAGCACTTTGAGATTTCCATTAACGAAAAGTGCGTTATAAATTGGATTCATTACTATTATTATTACTATTTATTTTTCTTCAAACCCCAATCTGTCCTCTTCTTTTATTCATCTGACTCCAAACAGTTATTAAACTCTGTACCTGCATCCCTTTACTTATATTAAATGTTTCAGAACGAATAACCCAACTGGATGACTAAATTAAAAAATAAAAGTGACTCCGACCTGTTTTTGGCTTTTCTAGAAATTATTATGCTCCTGTCTGCAGTACCTTTTTTCGTCCATCAGGGGTCTCCATTATACTCAGGCTCAAAACTTTCTGTAGAGCTCTTTAGTTGCCCCCAGACAATAATGCGTATTAATGTCTATGGTTCCCCCCAGTACTGACGCCACAAAGCTGTGAGTGCCTGTTAGACGCTACAGTATTCAACAATAGAGTGACTTATTTTGTTTATGATGGGTGTACGATAATCCTACATTTCTCACCTGGCAACCCTGCTCAGGCTGTACAGGAAACGACTGTCTTTTGCGTCCCCATAGTTGCCAAATCCGCTTATTTCAAGCGGCATTGGGCTTGTTTTTCCCTGGAGTCGCTTTCAAATTTGATCATCCGCTTGTGGCGGGTTTTTATTTTCGCTTCTTGTGGACATTGAGTCGCTTAGTTGTGCTTGTTTTGAAGGAGCTGATCGCTTCTTTCGGTCTAGAGATCTGGCAACCCTGCCCGGTCGATGCTCACAAGACGTGTACATTCACTGGAGCTATTCACAAAAATACGTCTTCCAGATTGGTAATCCACTTTCTCTGCTTCTTATATTGGAGAATGTAAGTATGATGGGTTCGGTTCTCCCTCCTCACGTCCTTTACACAAATTATAAGACTACATCTCGTGAACCAGTCGGACCATAGTGGCTCGTTAGCTTTGCTGTTAGCTGCTAAATTCGTCTACAAAACTAAATTTGGATTATTTAAAGTCGATATTGTTTATCTACACGACGCGCCACTGTACGCTTTGTTAGCGAATCCGATGTGAGCTGTCTACCGTTACAAAGTTATAAAATGTCCGCTGTTAGGCAGCCTATGCTATGCTAACGGGAGGTTCACTGCAATTTTCCAACTTTCCCGTTTGTCTAAGTGTTATAACCCAAAATTATTGAGATAGAATGTCATAATCCCTTTTGATCAATCCTTCAAATTGTGACGGTTCATTCGGCCCTATTTAATTTATCTCGAACTATCCGCAAATATTTTATTTGTTTATTCAAAAAACCGTACAATCCTGAGGCCTTCTAGCCTGGTTAAAACCAGACCCTCGTTCAGCGCTGAGCTGAAGTTCTATTTTTTCATTTCACCCACATTCACGCTGTAGAAAATGATCTCGTCCTGTTAAAATGGAGAAGTGTAAACCGTTTTAATGTAATGCTTATTTTTGTGTTTCAGGAACCCAGCACCAACTCCTGAAGAGGTGGAGAATTCGTTTATTACTCTATTAACTGCTGTATCTAAATAAAACTGTTCTAACTTCAGCGCCTCAATGTTTGTTTCATATTTAATCTTCAGATAGCTTGTTGTGACAAGTTTAAGAAGAAAAGCAATCCATAAATATGTCATACAGGCTAAAAATACAGTAATCATTATTTTCCTCCTTCCATTTTTGAATTCTTTAAAGTCCATGACTCACCATGTTTTCAAATTGCCTCGCCATTATTTATTTGTTTATTTAAAAATAATACAGGAGCGTTTATTTATATTGTTGAGAAATAACACTAAATGTGATATTTCATGATTTCATGATTTATAGCAGATTTTTAGCAAAAGCTCCGGGAGGATCTGCCCCTCTCTTTTTCTCTCCCCGTGGGTCGGGAGTTCAGAAAGGTAGCTCTGAGCACGCATCGGAGCTCTGAGCGCGCGTGCCCGTGCTCTCTGGACAGAACCGAGCCCTGAGTCAACGAACAGAACTCCAAAGGTAACCGCAGAACGGGGAGCCAGGGAGAAGACGAGAGAAGCCGCGCGGCTCTTGCTCCTCTCTGCGCAGAAGCTGAGAGACTCAGCGAGCAACAGTCCGCAGGGTGTTATATCTTATTAAAACGTCTATAAAAAAAATAAAAAAATAAAAACAGAGCACTGGTCCAGTTGTACACACAAATGCACCAAGAAATATGCAGTTTTAATTCCTATTTTTTAAAGATATGTATGGGAACAATTAAATAAATAACAAGTAGGACCGTGGTTTTATTGAGGCAAAAAATATTATGATATCAAGGTATTTTACTTAATAATTTCTGTATAATAATAATAATAATAATAATGTCTATTCCTGTCATCTGCGTATGTTTCCCATACACAGACGAAATTCGTCTCTGCATTTAACCCAACCACCTACCAGGTGGTGCAGTGAGCAGCCCGAAAGCGCCCGGGGAGCTGGAGAAATAGGTGTGCACTCATAGACACCCCAAGCTGGGTAGTGGCCGGGGCGCGAACCCGCGACCTTCGGGTCCGTAGTCAAAAACCCTGCCACTAGACCATCTTGGCTCCTTATATAGCCTGTTTCAGCTTTTTCAGCTAATTCTACATTTTTAATCCAACTTTTCAGCCTAATTTAGCAAAACCATGCTCTTGTTTAGCTATTTTTTTTTTAAATCATTCTAATTAACTTAAACTGTTTATTTTCATTAGACCAGTGTTTTTCAACCTTTTTGGAGCCAAGGCACAGTGTTTTCATTGAAAAAATCACGAGGCACACCACCAACCAGAATTGTAAACAGAGATACTGTACTCTGTATCCGCCTATATTAAATATATAGTCATTCTTATCATAGTGTCTTGGATAGAAATGAAATAAACACAGAAATGTATTTTTATCATTTTATATTTCTTATTTCAATGTGGTCTTGTGACTGTTACATGCTCAAAGCAGCAAGGGGCGATATGTACCATTTAAGTTTACCGGTATATATATATATATATATATATATATATATATATATATATATATATATTTTTTTTTTTTTGGGTACTTCATTGTGTATTTTATGAGTGTGGACAAAGTCAAACACTAAAGCTGTTTAGAAAACCACTTGGTTTCTAAACTTAAAAATATTTAGATCACAGATCAAAAATTTAAACTGAGAGCCTGTATCATTTTAAGGGAAAAATATGTTGTTTCAAAATTTCATAGCGTCTACAAATCCCAAAAAAAATTGGGATAAATCCATTTTTCCCACTGTGCCGTAGTAAGTGGACCCATTATAGCCTTGGCCCCCTCTTGGCCCCCCCAGCAATAAGAGTCTAGCTCCGCCACTGGTCCAGAGCAGCACAGCGCTGCAGAGAGAGAAAGCCACGCGCAGTTTGGAGAGCAGAGACAAGTCACGCAGGTGAGGCAGGCAAGCTGACGTGACATGGCAGGAAACCATTATTTTAGAACATAAAAAAGATTTAGTATTCTGTGACTAATTTTATTCTATTTTTAACTGGTCCAAATTTTGGAACTCTTATCGGATTATTTTATCAGCGAAAGTCAGTGCATCCATTTCAAAACTCTCACCTAGTCCCGCCCTTACTTATTTAATCTCGAATTATAAGTAAGTCTAAATTGTCACTGTTTTAAACTAGACACCACCTAGTAAGTTTACAGTTAAACTTGGTCTCAGAGTTACAGGGTCAGCGGCGAATAAATTATTTATTTATTCTAAAACCCCGACCCCTCTGTTCCAAACGCCCGTCGGCATTTGGGTGGCTCGACCATTGCGTGTTTTTACCTGGGACTTGGGTATTATTATTTACTTCACGTATACGTATACTTGTCTTATTTCCTTATCTTAATGAGTCCAATACACTGAGCTAAAATTTGCCTATTAATGTCCAATCACAGATTTCGTTTAAACAGGAATCTGCTTACCTTTTTTGTAGAGGTGACCGGTCACTGATCAGTGCTCTGGACTCCGGCTCATCCTTTCCTGTCCGCGCGTGCAACCAATCTCGGTAGGAACCTCCATTTGTTGGCTTTGATTCTTATCCGCCCCAGAATTCGTTTTTTGGTTCACTTTGGAACAGAAAGGAGAGATACACTCGACAGACGCTCACTTAAAGTTCCAAACCAGTTTAATTAATCATAAGTTAAAAGTCACAGAATACATTTGTTCCATTCCTAACATCATTACATTTGTTTTTAAAAACGTGGACAGTGAGAGAAAAAGAGAGAGAGAGAGAGAGAGAGAGAGAAGAAGGGAGGGGGGAGAGAGGGGGACAGGGAGAACATACAACCTGATCCGTGCGCTCACTTCTGCCCTGCTGTTGGAGGATCGAAACTTTTTATACCCTTCTGTGGGGGTTTTGTTTCAGAGACTGTTGTCCCCCCTTTATTGCCAGAAGACAGGAAATACCACTGCCTCCCCCCAGCTTGCTCGGGTGGTCTCCCCAAGCCCCTGGGGGATGGGCATCGAGACACATCGATGACTAAAATAAATGTACTTATAAACACACACACTTTCGTAGACCACTAAATGACCAATTAGTATAACTGGACATTAAATTACATTAAAGATCATACCCTACTCACATATTTAGAGCTGTTCTTGTTACTTTCTAACTGAACAAACACATGCAGAGCCAGAGAGTGGCTTTCAGTGGACTTCTCCCAAGTCATATATTCTACAAAGTCGTAAAACTGACAGGACAAAGAGGCACCAGCTATATTATCATCCCCCAGCCTCACCAGAACAGATCCAACTCCAAGCATTCCTTCAGTACCACCTCTCAGGAAACCCTTACCATTCTATGAGAAAAACTAATTTTGAACGCCGTGTAAAGACTCCTTCAAAATAAATGTAAAACACGAAGACAAATTTATTTTTATTTCACAACAAGTGTGAATCTGATTTTCTCCAGCTTTAAACAGGACATGATGTCAGCCAACCACTGAGCGTGAGTGGGTGGAGACGGTTCTTTCCACCTTAGCAAAATGGCTTGTCTGGCCAGGAGAGAGGTGAACTATATTACGTGTTGTTGGTTTTTATTTAGGTTTGTCATGCCCTCTACAAGACCAAACAGAGCAATCAGTGGGTCAGGATTCAGACGTGTATCTAGTACACGTGATAAAGTCTGAAAGATTTCCCGCCAATATTTGTTCAGAGATGGGCAAAACCAAAACATATGGGAGAGAGAGGCTTCAGCATGTTTGCATCTCACACAGTATGGGCTGACATCAGGATACATAGAGGACAATTTCAGTTTAGAGATGTGAGCTCTGTGCACCACTTTAAATTGTATTAGACAATGTCTAGCACAGAGAGAACTGGAGCTCACCAGTCTGAGTATGGAGGTCCAAGAGTCCTCTGAAATAGAGGAGCCAAGATCCTCTTCCCAAGCAGCTTTGATTTTATCTGAGGAAGCACGCTTCAAATCCAATAGTTTACTGTAAATGAATGAAATGGAATGATTTTTATTTGGGTCTAGAGAAAGAATAGAGTCAACAATACTGCTATCAGTTGAAATGGAGAGGCTGGACAAATGAAGAGTAATAAAGTGCCGTATTTGGAGATACCTAAAAAAATTAGACTGGGGAAGACTAAATTTTTCACATAGTTGTTGAAATGAAGCTAAAGTGTTATTGAGAAACAAGTCATTGAAGCATACTATACCCCTTCTTTGCCATTCTTTAAAAACAGAGTCCTGAGATGAGGGTTTGAAAAGTTGGTTAGACATGATAGGGCTATAGAGAGAGAAACTAGAGAAATCAAAACATTTACGAAATTGTGCCCAGATTTTTAGTGAGTGTTTTATAACTGGATTTATAACAGTTGTAAGTGGTGGAAGCAGGAATGAGGATCCCAAGAAAGCCACGGTGGACCATTTCCCAGAACACTGTGACTCCATCTCTACCCAGTCAGGGCTGTCAGGCCTGTTGTAATAGAATGACCAGAATGCTAGACAGTGCAAGTTTGCTGCCCAATAATAAAAGCGGAAATTTGGAAGGGCAAGACCGCCTGCGGCCTTAGTTTTTTGGAGATATGTCTTATTTAAGCGTGGACGTTTTCCTTGCCACAGATATGATGAAATGATGGAATCTAACTGAACAAAGAATGAACCAGGGATAAAAACAGGAATATTTTGAAAGAGATATAAAAACTTAGGTAAAGTGACCATCTTGACTGAGTTAATACGGCCTATGAGGGAAGTGGAAAGCGGTGACCATCGGGATAATGCCTGCTTTGTCTGATTCAACAGAGAGACAAAATTTTCTTGATATAAATCTTTATACCTCCTCGTAACTGTAACACCCAGGTAAGAGAATTTTATCTTCTCAATTTTAAAAGGCCATTTACTAAAGTCAAGAGTCTGCGCCAGGGTATTAACAGGGAAAATTACACTTTTACTCAGGTTTAATTTGTAACCAGAATTTATTCCAAATTCCTCAAGTAATGATAAAACGGAAGACAGCGTGTCAGTCGGATGAGAAATGAAAAGTAAAAGGTCATCAGCATAAAGGGAGACCTTGTGCTCCATATCGCCTCTCCAGATACCTGAAATTGTGTCACAGGACCGCAAAGCAGTGGCAAGAGGTTCAATTGCCAGGTCAAAGAGCAAAGGGCTCAGTGGACATCCCGGACGAGTTCCTCAATGTAGACTGAATGGTTTCGATATCTGAGAGTTGGTACGAATGGTTGCGGTGGGATGTGAATAAATTAATTGCACCCATGTAATAAAATTTGGGCCAAAACCAAATTTGTCAAGAACATTAAACAAGTAGTCCCATTCAGCCCGATCAAATGCTTTCTCCGCATCAAGGTCAACGACAGTATCCGAAAGAGAATAAATAATGTCCAAAAGGCGTCTGATATTAAAAAAGGAGTGCCTACCTTTAATGAATCTAGTCTGGTCTTTTGATATGATGAAAGGAAGGATCTTTTCCAACCTTTGAGCAAGAACTTTGGCTAAAATTTTGGCATATGTATTTAAAAGGGAGATTGGTCGATAAGAGGAACAATGAGTTGGGTCTTTTCCTTTCTTTGCAATGAGGGTAATGCAGGCCTCTAAGAAAGATTTTGGAAGGGATCCTTGGTCAAACGACTCTGAGAGAACCGAGTGTAGGAGTGGGGAAAGTAATGGAGAAAATTTCTTTAAAAATTCAGCAGGGAAGCCGTCAGGACCCGGACATTTGCCAGACTGCATTACCGATACAGCTGACACAATTTCTGTCAGGGATATTGGGATCTCCAGTGCATCTTTCAGGTTGGGTGTGAGTTTTGGCATATTGGTCTTTTCGAAAAACTGAGAAGATAAATTCTTGTTGGTTTGGGATTCTGAAGTATATAAATGGGAATAAAAGTCCTTAAATGCTCTGTTAATTTGTAAATGATCTAGAGTTATGGTGCCGTTCTCTAATTGGATCTTAGGGATGATTTGTTTAGCCATGGCACCCTTCAACTGATTTGCCAGTAGTTTTCCTGACTTTTCTCCATGTATGTAAAATGATGATTTACTTTTCAAAAGTGATTGTTCTATTGAGTATGTAGACAATAAATCAAACTTAGTTTTGAGTTCTACTTTTTTTTGTACAGATTAGGGCATTTGTTTTGAGCATATTGTTGATCAATTTCTTTTATCTGCTGGGCTAAATCAGTTCTTTCTTTTTGAGATTTTTGCCTCAGCCGGGCGGTATATGAAATGATTTGTCCCCTAAGATAGGCCTTAAGGGTATCCCAAACAGTTGACAGTGGGATCCCAGGAGTTCTGTTTATGGATAGAAAGAAGGTTATTTCTTTTTCTATAAATGTAACGAAATCATTGTTTGACATCAACGTTGAATTGAATCTCCACTGTCTACTCCTTAGAGCACACATGTCAAAGTGCCGGCCCGCGGGGCAGATCCGGCCCGCGAAGCAATTATTTATGGCCCCCTGGATGATATTTAATAACTATTAGATCCGGCCAGCAAGCCACAGCCGCCCGCTGGTGTTTTGTACACAGCACGGAGTCGATCAAACTATGGAATGGATTTTCGGAACGGAGTCGTGTCTCATGAACCCAGAGTAATGAGACCCGCCTCAAATTCAGAAAATCCATTCCATAGTTTGTAGCCAGCAGCTCCAACGTGCAGACTCGGTGAGTAGCTTTTTAGCTAACAGTTAGCCAACTGTTCATCGTAACATGTCCACTGTGCAGATGTATTTTACACTAAATACCATAAGACAGCAACGTGCAATGTCTGCAGAGTCATAGCGCCACTTTAAACCGCACTCAAGTTAGTTCAGCGGGATGACACTCTCGCTGAAACAGCAGCAGGACCCAGCCGCGCGTCCCGGTCTCGGATCATTCAGCCTGTCCCTCATTCGAGCTCCATGTCTTCAGCTGTGTTTTTTTTCTTGTTCAACCGCGTCTACTCCGACCTGATAATCTCGTAGGAGCGACAATACTCCCAGACTGAACAATAAAAACACACAGCTGAAGCTTGGAGCTCAACAGAGAAGTTGCTGATTTTTCTTTGAAGGAAGTATTGTCTTGGGGTGGCCGTGGCGTAGTGGTAATGGCAGTCGTCCCCCGATTGGATGGTTGGCGGTTCGAATCCCGGTTCCCCACACCATGTGTCGTTGTTTTCTTGGGCAAGACACTTAACCCCGAGTTGCTCCCGGTAGGACTGGAAAGCACCTTGCATGGTAGTCTGCCACTACCGGTGTATGAATGTGTGTAGCATTCAATGTGTGTAGCACTTTGAGATTTTCACTAATGAAAAGTGCGTTATAAATTGAATTCATTATTATTATTATTGTTGCTGAACTTCATCATAATTAATGACCAACAGCTATCAGCTGTAGAAAATGAAGGATTTCACAGCTTCATACTTGCAGCCAACAGTAAACAATCATAAAAAATACAGTATATTAATAAAAAGTCACAAGACAGCTGTATGCCTAATCATTCAACCTTTATTTAGGTAGGTAGCTCGTGTAGTCACTTCAGCTTGCACAAGTGGCTTCATTATTCATCAGCAGTCAGAGCAGAGATCAACTTTCAGCTACATTTGATCATTTGATACATTTGATTCTACTTTTGATCTTAGCTGATATTGTTATTGATCTTAATTGTTTTATTATTTGTTTTATTGATATTTAATTTTGTTGCTCCTTGTAGCACTTTGAGATTTTCATTAATGAAAAGTGCGTTATAAATTGAATTCATTATTATTATTATTATTATTATTACATTTGTACCCCTCCTCTAAAATGGCTAAACTTAAAGTGGACACAGAGAACAGGGGGTTTCAAGCCAGGTGGGAGGCAGACTACATGTTCGTGGAGGTAATCAATCCTGAGGATTTCCTCAGCTCAGAGACTAACCCCAAACATTGATGAACTTGTACAAAAGATGAGGCACCTCCAAGTATCAGCCTCAGATAAGTGAGCATCACAGAGCTGTAACAAATTTTCAGTTTTTAATTCAGTTAAATTTTTACATTTGTTTCTACAAGACGTGATTTTTCTTTGAAGGAAGTATTGTTTTGGCTGTGTGCCATAGATTTATGTATTTTATTTTATTGTATTTTATTTATTTATATTTACTTTTCAGTTGAATGGACTCGGGGACAGAGCCATGAGAAAGAATACAACTGATTTGATTTATTTTCTTATTTTCCTATTTGAAAGTGGTGATCAGAAGGATCATAGAGCTGCACAATAATGCATTTTCAGTTTATAATGCATGCACTTTTATTTAT
>JBBPBX010033360.1:12082-22235 GCA_038048925.1 Garcialebias charrua
TATATATATATATTTTTAAACAATTTAATTTTTTGCTGTTTGCCTGTTAAAAAATGTTTTCACTTGAAATTACTGACAGATCCATAAGAAAATATTGTTTTATTAATTTAATCCTTAAATAATAGACAGTCTGTTAGGTCTTGGTTCAATGGGCTATGTGAAATCATTTCAATATGAACATTGAACCAGTCCGGCCCTTGGCTTGTAGCAATTTTTTTTTTATTGGCCCTTGGTGTATTTTACTCTGACACCCCAGCCTTAGAGGAATGTCAGGGAGGGACAGAGACAGAGTGACAGGTGCATGGTCTGAGATGACAATACTATGGGAGTCACAGCCACGGACAGAGGGAAGAAGTTTGTTGTCCATGAAAAAGTAATCGATCCTTGAGTATGAGTGATGAACATGAGAAAAAAAAGAATATTATCTCTCAGTTGGGTGTAAAAAACGCCACACATCGCACAGGCCATACTTAGATAGAAAGGCACGGATAGTGTGGGACGACCTGCTGGCTGTGGCAGGGTTTGTAGAGGATCTGTCCAAAACTGGATCCAACCAGCAGTTCAAGTCACCACTGAGTATCAATGAGTATGTGTTAAGGTCCGGGAGCAATGAAAATAATTTCTCAAAGAAACCAACATCATCCGATTTAATTTTACTTGATTTTATCACTTGCTTTATTTTATTTATTTTTTAAGCAAGCCTAATCTGCATCCACATGATTTTATCTTTGATCTTAGTCGATATTATTATTGATTTTATTTACTTTTATCACTTGTTTTATTTTGATCATTGTTTTGTTACACTTTGTAGCACTTTGAGATTTTTATTAATGAAAAGTGCATTATAAATTGAATTCAGTATTATTATTATTATTATTATCCGTATTTGGGGCATAAACGTTAACTAGCACTACTGGTGTATTGTACAATTTACTGGAAACAATCACAAAACGACCATATTTATCTGAGTTAACTTGAAAAGCTTCAAAAGAAATGTTTTGACTGATGAGGATCGAGACGTCCCGAGCCTTTGCTCGAAAGGAGGAATGGAAACTCTGCCCGTGCCATGTTTGCAGTAATCGTTTGTTATCGTCAGATATTTTCAATTTAACCAATCAATTACTCACAATTATACTCTTCTCCCTCTGCAGATCCCGTACTTGTAAATAAATATTATTATTTTTGATAACTCTGTTTCTGTTTTTACAGTCCGGTCTACCACTTGGGGTTAAACTATATTACAAACATGACATTCGGCTCAGTCTTATAAATAACACCTTCTCATAGTGGATCAATCAGTTTGCTGTTGACAGCCAAAACTAGCTGCTCACATGATTAAGGAGGACTATCAGTCTAACGATGGATCGTTAGCACTCTGATGGTTCTTTGGGATCAACCAGTAGGCAAAGACTGGTTCATCCCAAAGATCCAGTCCCTCGGCACAGAGTAATATTGTGTATGCTGTTCAGTGCCAAGAGGGCTGTGATCAGTCTTACATTGGGGAAGCTAAACATCCACTGGCCAAAAGGATGGCCCAGCACAGAAGATCAACATCATTAGGCCAGGACTCTGTGGTCTACACTCATCTCCAGGCCAGCGGTCACTCGTCCAGGGATGAAGATGGTCACATCCTTGATAGAGAGGAACAATGGTTTGAGAGAGGAGTAAAGGAGGCCATCTTTGTGAAAAGAAACCCCCATCATTAATAGGGTTGGGCATCGAGAATCGAGAATCGTTCGGAACCGGGACTAACTGTCCGGTTTTCCCGGAATCGTTCAAAATATTAATTTGCGATTCCTAAATTCGATGCTAGTTAGCCGACCGGAAGTAGCCCCGCCGAAAACCAACGAAGAAGAATCCACCGGAAGTGTGGATTCCGCGATCGAAAGCTTACTAATTAATAAAATGACCAGTCAGGTCAGTGCAGCACTTGCAATAATTTTCTATCATGCAAAGGAGGGTGGAGAAGTAAAATAGTGTCCCGTCTTTGACGCGCTCCACCGGATTATTTTCGCTTCGTATCGACCGGAAGTACAGAGTGGTCCGTCTGCAAAACGCTCCGCCGAACTTTTCGCTAATCGCCACCTCTTCGGCTCCACCAGGTAAATAAATAAACTATAAACTACATCTCATACCAACATTAAGGCAGCTAACAAGTTATACTCCGCTTAAAGCGGTAAGTCAGCTCAAATACAAACACGATGCTAACGTTAGCTTGTATTTTTTCTTCTTAGACAAACGACCTGAAATGGCTTCAGTGTTCACCACGTGACTGTCCAAGGTAAAAACGTCAGTAACTTTAGAGTGCCACAGAACAGTTACAGCATATGTTGTGAAAAGGTTGCATCCCTTTTCAGATGTGAATTCAACCATGGATTGCACTTACATTGCACTCTAAATGAATTAAGAATGTTAATAAGTGTTGGATTTGAGTGCAATGTAAGTGCAATCCATGGTTGAATTCACGTTCAAGTTCTCAGTGTCTTTTAAAATGTCTAAATGTCTCTAGTTTTCAGTATTATATAATTTCTGTTTATGTTCTCTTTCATTCCATTATGAGTGCATGTCACAGTTTGAAGAATTATTGAATAGGTTAGTTAGGCAATAACAACAGAGCTAATAATTGTACACATTCTCAGTCTTAAAAATGATTTAATAATCTCTTTTTACTGATAATACTGATAAACCTGTTGTTTGTTTAGGAACTTCCTGCAGTCTGTCCAGAAAGTCTCCACTGGAGGAGCTTTTTGCTGAGGAAGAGGCACAACATAATTTCACAACTCCATGTCCATGAAGAAACAAATGGAGAGAGGGCTGCAGATACCAGGACATCCCACCAGCTGTTCTGTCTGAAGATCCTGCTGCTGGTGGTGGAACCAGGTTAGCCCATCAGTGGGAGCTCAGTAACATGACTGCAGCATCAGACACTGGACAATATTATATGTATAATAATAAAATAACAATAATAATAATAATATATGTTTGTGAGTCCTCCATGTTACCATACCATACCATTTTATTTATAAAGCACTTTCAACAGGAACAAGTCCACACCAAAGTGCTTCATGTTGGCTCTAATCTGCCCTGTGAGAAATTCACAGTAAATGTAACAAAAAGGAAAAAGTTCATAGCATTAAATTCAAACAGAAGTACAAATTATTTCATCCTGAAATAACTCTGGCTAACTACTGTAGCTTTTTTATAACATGGAGTTAAACTCAATGTAGTCTCCTCAGATAAATAGTGTTACCATTATTTTTATATTAAAGGTTCTGTTAACTTATTATTTTTATATTTGATTGTTTCTGTTCAGTGCCCTGAGACAACTTCTGTTGTGACTTGGAACTATACAGTATAAATAAACTGAATTGAATTGACACGTCTTTTTGTAACCCCGCCTACAAAAAGAATCGGAACCGAGAATTGAAAAGAATCGGAATCGAAACGAAGAATCGGAATCGGAATCGGAACCGGAATCGCTCAAATTCAAACGATGCCCAACCCTAATCATTAAACAGGGGTGGAGGCCTCCGGGATCAACTGTCCCCCTCTTACAATGCTATTATTGCTAGTATCACTCAGCCACTTGTGAATAGCAAGCAACCATTTGAGTGCTAATGATCTATCGTTAGGCTGATGGTCCTCCTTAATCATGTGAGCAGCTAGTTTTGGCTGTCAGCAGCAAACTGGTTGATCCACTATGAGAAGGTTCTATTTATAAGACTGAGCTGAATACAGAACTTCAGATTGAGGAAGTCTTTCGGACGAAAGACGAAATGTTTCTACAGTTTTTTTGCTTTGTTTTGTTTTGTTTTTTGAATGTCCAGAGGACCAGACTTAGCTTTTTTAGACAACATAGATGGTTTCACCACTGTCTTGTAAACTTTACCTTTGACCTTTGCTGACACACAGTTGTCACAAATCACTCTTGAAACTTTTCTCCATCCACTCTATCCTGCCTGGACTCTCTTTATCACCTCTTTTTCACCCATTTAAAACACTCCCCATTTTCCTGGACAGTGGACCCCAAGTACTTGAAGTTTTGAACCTTTGTGACCTCTGCTCCTTGTAGCCTCACTGCTCCACTTGCCTCCCTCTCATTCGCACATCGATTCCTCTTCTTTCAAGTGCATACCTCCACCTCTCCAAGTTCTCTTCCACCTGTTCCTTGTTCTCACCACAGATCACAATATGGCCTGTAAACATCATAGTCCATGGAATCCTGCCTGACCTCATCTATTAGTCAGTTCATCACCAGAGCAAACAAGAAGGGGCTCATATCTTATCCTTAATGCACTTCCATCTCCACCATGAATATATCTGTCACTCCTACAGCACATCTCACCACTGTCCTGCTGTCCTCATAAATGTCCTGTACCAGTCTAACATACTTCTCTGCCTTCCAGATTTCTTCATGCATTACCTCACCTCCTCCCTCGGTACCCTGTTATATGCTTTTCCTAAATCCACAAAGACACAATGGAGTTCTTTCTGACCACTCTGTACTTCTCTATCAGCATCCTCAAAGCAAATATGGCATATCTGGTGCTCTTTCTTTTCAGGAAACCATACAGCTGCACATAGTCACCTCTTGTCTATGCCTAGATTCCACAACTCTCTCAGATATTCATTGTGTGGCTCATCAGCTTAATTCCCATGTACTTGCTACACCTCTATATCACCCTTGTTCTTAAAAATGGGCACCAGCACACTTCTTCTCCATTCTTCAGGCATTTTCTCTTCCTCAAATATGCCATTGCATATTTGAGTCAAAAACCTCACTGCCATCTCTCCAAGACATTTCCAAACCTCCACTGGTATGTCATTAGGTCCGACCACCTTCCAACTTTGGAAGGTGGACTTCATTCTTTTTAGAGCTTCCGGATTTCACCCTCACTAATCTTTTCCACTTCCTGGTCCACAGTTTCTATGACCTCTACTCTTCTTTCACTTTCATTCTCTTCATTCATTAGCCCGTCAAAGTACTCGTTCCATCTTCTCCTCATACCCTCCTCACTTGTTAGAACAATACAATTCCTATCTTTAACAAGCCTAACCTGCTGCACATCATTTCCAGACTGATCCCTCATTCTTGTCAATCAGTACAAGTCCTTCTATACCTCTTTATTGTACAGCCTCTCATACAATTCATCGTACACAATCCGCTTCGTCTTAGCCACCTCCCTCTTTGCTCTACGTCCCATCTCCTTATATTCCTGTCTCCTGTTTTCAGTCCTCTCACTGTCATATTTCTTCTTGGCTAATCTCTTTGAATATATTATTGCACTTCACTATTCCACCAATAGGTTTCTTTATCATCCATTCTCTTTCCAGATGACACACCAAGTACCTTCCTACCCGTCTGTCTAATTACTGTTGATGGAGTAGTCCAGTCATTTGGGAGCTCTTTCTTACCATCCAGTGCCTTCAACAGCTCCTCACTGAATTTTCTCACAACATTCTTCTTTTTCAGCAACCACAATTTGGTCTTCTCTGATTTTACTATTTTTCTCTTCTTCACAACAACAGTCATTCTACACACAACCGTTCGATGCTGGCTGGACACGCTTTCCCCTAACACAACCTTACAATCCCCAATCTCCATCTGGTTTCCTTTTCTACATAGAAAGTAGTCGACCTGCGTACTCCTTGCTCCACTCTTATACATCACTCTATGGGCCTTCCTCTTTAGGAAATATGTGTTGACTACAGCCATTTCCATTCTCTTGACAAAAACCACCACCATCTGTCCATGATTTCTTTCCTTTTCATCAAACCTACCCATCACTTCCTCATCCCCTCTGTTTCCTTCACCAACATGTCCATTCAGGTCTACTCCAATCATCACTCTCTCTTCCCTTGGAATACTCTCTATCGCCTCATCCAGATCATCCCAAAATATATCTTTCTCCTCCATATCACATCCAACCTGTGGAGCATAACCACTGATAACATTTTGAATCAGACCTACTTCTACCTTCAGACATATCACCCATCACTCCCTTGTGGAGCAAGGAGTACGCAGGTCAACTACTTCACATCTACTACACTCTTTGCCAACTCCTCCTTCAAGACAACCCCTATTCCATTTCTCTTTCTATCCACACCATGGTAAAACAGTTTAAACCCTGTTCCAATACTATGAGCCTTGTTGCCCTTCCACTTGTTCTCTTGGACACGTACAACATCTACTTTGTACCTTCCATCTCAGTATCATGTCAGCCAGCTCGCTACCTTTGCTTGTCATTGTCCCCACATTTATAGTGGCAATCCTCAGTCCTAGATTCTTGATATTCCTCTTCTCCCTTTGTCGCCTTACACACTTCCCTCCTCATGGTCTTTGACTAACAGTAGCACAGGTTCCACAACCTGTATGTCAACATCATTGGTGGTGGTTGTTGTTAACCCGGGCCTCGACCAATCTGGTATGGTTTCCTTTTGATGAATTCACATTATAGTTTTGACAAAAGTGTTTTTACGTCGGATGCCCTTCCTGACACAACCCTCACCATTTACCTGGGTTTGGGACCGGCACAAGAGTTACAATAGCTTGGGCTCCCTATTGGCTGGTTTTAATCGATGCTGATCTGAAAAGGAGTGTTTTACTGTATTGACTTTGTATTGTCTTTATTTTCTACATTTTTATGGGCTTTTGTTATTGTTGTTTTTACCTTGTGAGTCTCTGTGTGAATTGTCATTATACACTTGTCACTGGAAACACAAACATTTATATGAGCTAACAGATAGACTGGTTTAGGTTCTTATAAGTAACTCCTTGCATTGCACATTGATTTGGTTCACTGAAACTGAAAAAATAGTGGAGACTTTAGGCACTTCCACCAGCAGCGAGAATATTTTGAAACAAAAAAATATGGTAATAGTAAAGTAGTGAATTAATATCTGAAGCATGGAAGTGAAAGTAAACTGGTATTTAGGTAAATGCTTGTGAAAAATATTAGCAAAACTGGTATCAATAGAATTGCGGAGCTTATCTTTTTTTGATCCAGATTTTCATTTGCAATTGCTATCTGTTTATTCTATGCATCCTGTTTCCAAAGCAAATACAGTGAATTATCTGCTAGTGCAAACATGCCCATTTAAGTACAGCAGATGTGATTAACTTGTACTCCTTTTGTGTCAAATCACAGTTATTCTTACTGTTCAAACTAAATATGACAAAATGCTACAAACACAGCAATCACAAAAGTGGCAGAAAGAGGAAAATATTTTTGCAAGGTGAGCTAAAGGTATTAACAGATAAACACAAGAACACTCCTTCAAACTACATGAACAATATATCAGTGTATCAAGGAGGGTTTATGTTTAGTACTGGATTTCCAGCTATGGCTTTAAATGTTTTGTGAAATAAGTGTAAGTTAAATTTGTTAATCTTTGTAGAAGTTTTTTATAATTATCCATCAAGGCCTTCATTATATTTTCTCACCTCTTCCTTTTTGGGTTGCGGGGTCACTGGTGCCCATGTCCAGCCATCTCTGTGCAAGAGGTGAGGGACTCCCTGGACAGGTCTCCAGTCAATCACAGAGACACATAGAGACAAACAAGACAAACAACCATTCACTCTCTCACTCACACCTAGGGACAATTCAGAGTTACCAATCAGCCTAACATGCATATTTTTGGTCTGTGGGAGGAAACTGGAGTACCCAGAAAAAAAAACATGCATGCACGGAGAGAACAAGCAAACACTACCCAGAAAGGTTCTGGGCCAGGATTTGAATCGGCAACCTTCTTGCTGAGAGGCAACATATCTACCAGTTGAGGCACCGTGCTGCATACGTTTTTGTATTTTAAATGGAAAACAGCAACAAGATTTAATTAAAAAATATATATTATTTATGGATGCAGCAATACTGGTAAAGGGGATTAATTGTACTATTTTCCAGACACGCCTGCCTTCTTTTTGTGAAGATAGCAGATGTCCTGAGACACATTTGCATCCGGTATCAGTAGGCTGTACACCTTTCACACAATCTGCATGTGGAAAACCAAGACAAGCTTCAAGAATAAGATGCATTTTTCCTTGAAATAATTTACAAAGACATAAGTATGTTTTTTTCTTCTAAATTTGGGGATTAGATGCATTTTTCCTTGAAATAATTTACAAAGACATAAGTATGTTTTTTTCTTCTAAATTTGGGGATTACACCTAATAAACTTGGTCTTATGAGATGCTGCAACAGCGTTTTTCTGTGAGGATGTAATTTGTCCACATTTAAACATGTGGACAAATTGCATCTTTGCAGAAAGATGCTGTTTGATTGGCAGCACAGTTTATGGTGCAAATATCGCTTTCTGATGGTTTTGTTAATCCAGTGTATGTCTGTTTGTGCCTTCAAAAAACTCAGCCATAGTATTTTAACGCAAAAATAAAAGATGCTTGGCTATAAACAAAACAAAATATTGTAATAATTTTTCTATTTTCAGTTTAGCCTACTGGTATCTAAGTTGTCTCACCACAGTCTTTCTCAAATACGTGCTTCTCTTTCTCAGGCGCAAACACACCCACACACGAAACACACTTCAGTTTTACAAAGAAGTCAAAAAGGTCAATGGTATCTTCAAGCTGTTGTACTGTGGTAAACAGGGATTAAAAGCTGAGCAAAGGAAAAGTGAAAAGTGAATATAATCCATTTGATTGAATGATAACACCAAAAAGTTGACTTTCCTCACACCTTTTTGTGGTTTTATGCTTCTCCGGTTAGCTCAGCAGGAGAGATAAGAGGAAGGGGAAAAAAAAAAACAGAAGCTGTTTTGAACCTCAGCACAAAATAGTCCTAATGGTCTTAGATCATGTTGCCTCTCTGACACACCATTAAGTGCTAAATGTTGAGAATTGCATTACTTCAGCTTCTAAGATTAAGAGTGATAAGAAAAAGCTGTTATTTCCATCCTCTGTGCTCACGAACACAGGCAATAGCTTTCTGTTGATGAATAATTCACACAGCCAAATCATCCACCACAAAAGATAAAGGCCCTCCAACCACTCCTCAAGTGTATTGATTTTTGTTCTCTTTGTATGTCAGATTGAAGAGCGTCAAATGGATAATGGAAGCACAAACTGAAAATGAAATCATAAGTACTTTCAACCACTGCCATTTTTTTTCTCAATGATGTGTCAAGGACAGAAGATTTGTCGTCTGCAGTACATGTCTGGTCAAGGCACACCTTTATAAACTCAAGTTGCTTGTTGCTAAAACTCTGTTGCCAAACCACTTCAGTGAAGAGATCATGCAGGTCTTAATTTGAGCTAGATCCTGCTGGAACAAGATCCGGGAACTCTCTTATTTTGACAGGGTGCATTCCGGAAACTGTTTGCTTGGATCCGGCAACTCAAATCTCTGCCCCCAAAAGTCCAAAGTCATCTTTTTTTTTTCATTAAAAATCTCAAAACTATAATTAAACAGCACAACTAAATTGCAAATCAGTTTGGCAGTTTAAGTAGATTATTATTTTATTATTATTATCATTATTTATTAGAAATACAATGAGAGGAGACCTCTAAAAAGTTAAGTCAGGTCCTCTGGACATTCAAAAACAAACAAGCAAAAAAAAAAAAGTAAACCGTTTTGTCTTTCATCCGAAAGACTTCTTCAGTCTGAGAGGAGATGTTGTCCTTGGTCTGGCAGACCCAGTCTGTGGAGTGGATGTTTTGGCCGCAGCTCGTGCACACACCCCTGCCCAGTTGGCATGTCCTACAGGGATGAATTGCCTTCATCCAAAACCTTCAGTGGCGCGCCTTGCGTGCAGTGCACATGTTATGCACAGGAGCATCTCCAGACAGCTCTACAAAGCGCACACACAACTGCTGATGTGTCAGAACCCCCACATACATTTCAGCCATAATAAATGAAAAAGCTTACAGTTAAAAAAAAGAAATACAAGAGAAATAATTAATGTATATTATTCACATTAATCACGTATCAAAATAACAGCACTAATTTGTCAAAATAACAGCGATCAAAATGTCGAAAAGACAGTCCAATTTACTTTTATTAAAAAATGAATGGATAGATTGTCCTTAGTTGGACAACCAAGATATGAATTCCCTGGAGGCAGTGGCAATCAAGATTAGAGCAGCAGGAGCAACAACATGCAAGACTGAATTCAGCAGAGAAGAGTTTGGCTCAGAACT
>JBBPBX010033360.1:22755-33307 GCA_038048925.1 Garcialebias charrua
CAACGAGTCATCTTCCTCCACCTCACTCTGTCCTCTGCATCCACTGTCCTCACTCCAACTACCTTCATGTCCTCTCTAACTGCATCCATATATCTCCTCTTTGTCTTTTTCCTGGCAGCTGCATTTCTAACATCCTTCAACCAATATACCCACCGTCCCTCCTCTGGACATGGTCAATGGTAATGGAGCTTATTTATATAGCACTTTCCAGCCCCCTGTGAGGAGCCCCAAAGCACTTTACAATACCAACCATCCACCCATTCATACACGCATTCATACACCGGCAGCGGCAGACTTCCATGCAAGGCACCTTTCCAGTCCTACCGGGAGCAACTCGGGTTAAGTGTCTTGCCTGGGGACACAACGACACATGGTGTGGGGAACCGGGATTCAAACCTCCAACCTTCCGATCGGGGGACGACTGCCATTACCACTACGCCACGGCCGCCCCGTTCCGAGACATGTCCAAACCATCTCAGTCTGGCCTCCCTAATTTTATCTCAGAGTTGTTCAACATGTGCTGTACCTCTCATCACTAATCTTATCCATCCTTGTCACTCCTAAGGAGAACCTCAACATCTTCATTTCTGCCACTTCCAGTTCTTTCTCCTGTCTATTTGTCAATGCCACTGTCTCCAGACCATACAACATAGCTGGTCTCACCACTGTCTTGTAAACTTTTCCTTTGACCTTTGCTGACACCTTTTTGTCACAAATCACTCCTGAAACTTTTCTCCATCCACTCCATCCTGCCTGGACTCTCTTTTTCACTTTTACCACATTCCCCATTTCCCTGGACAGTGGACCCCAAGTACTTGAAGTCCTGCACCTTTGTGACCTCTGCTCCTTGTAGCCTCACTGTTCCACTGGCCTCCCTCTCATTCACACACATGTACTCTGTCTTACTACGGCTGACTTTCATTCCTCTTCTTTCAAGTGAATACCTCCACCTCTCCAAGTTCTCTTCCACCTGTTCCCTGTTCTCACCACATATCACAATGTCATCTGCAAACATCATAGTCCATGGGGATTCCTGCCTGACCTCATCTGTTAGTCGGTCCATCACCAGAGCAAACAAGAAGGGGCTCAGAGCCGATCCTTGATGCAATCCCACCTCCACCTTGAAGCTATCTGTCACTCCTACAGCACATCTCACCACTGTCCTGCTGTCCTCATACATGTCCTGTACCAGTCTAACATACTTCTCTGCCACTCCAGATTTCCTCATGCAATACCACACCTCCTCTATCAGCACACTGTCATAGGCTTTTCCTAAATCCACAAAGACACAATGGAGTTCTTTCTGACCCTCTCTGTACTTCTCTATCAACATCCTCAAAGCAAAGATGCATCTGTGGTGCTCTTTCTTAGCATGAAACCATATTGCTGCTCACAGATCGTTACCTCTTGTCTAAGGCTACGTTCACACTGCAGGCAAATCCGACCCAAATTCCATTTTTTCTGCCCCATCTGACCCATATCCTATTTTTTTATGACAGTCTGAATGTGACAAATCCATTTTTTTCAAATCCGACCCAGGCCATTTCAGTATGTGGTTTTAAATCGGATATATATCTGATGTTTTCAAAGCGACTGCAGTGTGAACGCTCATGTCACTTACATCTGACTTTTGCATCACCGATCAAAAGTCCCACCATTCTTGGCTCCTACTCCGCATCCATACACCCCTCTGAACAGAGGTAGCAGCCACAGCTCCAAAAATCACCATCACTAAAAATTTTGCTTGCTTTCTTCTCAGTTTTCTTTTGCCTTTAATCATTTGGATGTTTAGCTTTCCCCGATTGGACAACAACTTCAAAATTACCTAACACACACTGAAAACTGTCCCGTCCATGTTTACTTCCGCAAACACAGGGTGTTGCGTGTCACGTCACGTTCTGAGACACTTTTTCTTCTGCGCATGTGGGTCGCTTCCGAAATGTAGATTGTTCACACTGGAGTCTGATTCAGGTCGCATTTAAAATGTAGTGTGAACGTTCACACCAAAAGATCTGATTTTTAAAAACAATCGGAATTGAGCATTCCACTTCCTGGTCCACAGTTTCTATGACCTCTACTCTTCTTTCACTTTCATTCTCTTCATTCATTAGCTCGTCAAAGTACTCCTTCCATCTTCTCCTCATACCCTCCTCACTTGTTAGAACATTACAATTCCTATCTTTAACAAGCCTAACCTGCTGCATATCCTTTCCAGCCTGATTCTTCATTCTTGTCAATCAGTACAAGTCCTTCTATCTCTCTTTATTGTACAGCCTCTCATACAATTCATTGTACACTATCCGGTTCGTCTTAGCCACCTCCCTCTTTGCTCTACGTCCCATCTCCTTATATTCCAGTCTCCTATTTTCAGTCCTTTCACTGTCATACTTCATCTTGGCTAACCTCTTTCTTTGAATGGCGTCCTGCACTTTACTAGTCTACCACCAGGTTTCCTAATCATCCATTCCCTGTCCAGATGACACACCAAGTAACTTCCTACCTGTCTCTCTGATTGCTGTTGCTGTAGTAGCCCAGTCATTTGGAAGCTCTTTCTTACCACCCAGAGCCTTTACCAGTTCCTCTCTGAATTTCTCACAACATTCTTACTTCATCAGCTTCCACCATTTGGTCTTCTTCTTTGGTTTTACTCTTTTTCTCTTCTTCACAACAGTCATTCTACACACAACCGTCCGATGCTGTCTGGCCACGCTCTCCCCTGCCACAACCTTACAGTCTCCAATCTCCCTCAGGTTTCCTCTTCTACACAAAATGTAGTCGACCTGCATAATCCTTCCTCCACTCTTATAGGTCACTCTATGTTCCTACCTCTTTTGGAAATAAGTATTGACTACAGACATTTCCATTCTCTTGGCAAAATCCACCACCATCTGTTGAGGAGCATCAAATGTAGAACCACTAGACTGAGGAACAGCTTCTACCCTGAGGCTGTCAGACTCATGAATAAATAAATAATAAGAATAAACACTGCAAAATGTCACATCATGTTGATACTGATCTGTTTCTTGTTGCTGCGTTCATCTGTGACCATCTGCTCATAATGACTCATGTTCGTGCTGCTGTTTATAATGATGTTTTTCTACTACATTAGGGCTTAGTGTATTACTAGCTGATGTCTCTCTTAGTTAATCCTAGATGTTATTATTGTTTTTCTCTTGCATTTGTTGTTGGATGTAACTGGGACCCTGTGTACATAATCTCGTTTTCAACACATGTACTACATGCGGTGCAAATGACAATAAATTCTCTCTGACTCTCTGACTCTGACTCTGACTCCTTCCTGGTTTCTTTCCTATAAATAGTGTTGGTGGCGTACCACTTTCCCCCCAGAGACGCCAGATGGTGGACCAGAATCGCCTCGAAGCCGTACGGAAGTCATTATCCATGGCCTCTCCGAACTCCTCCCACACCCGAGTTTTTGTCTCAGCAACAACCCTAGTTGCATGACGTTTGGACTGCCGGCAACCATCAGTTGCTTCCGGGGTCACACAGGCCAAAAAGGACAAATAGGACTCCTTCTTCAGCCTGACAGCATCCCTCACCACCGGTGTCCACCACCGGGTTCGAGGGTTGCCGCCACGACAGGCACCAACAACCTTGCGGCCACAGCTCCGAAAAGCCACCTCGACAATAAAGGAGTGGAACATGGCCCACTCAGATTCAATGTCCCACGCCTCCCTCGGAACGTGTTCAAAGCTCTCCCGGAGGTGGGAGTTAAAGCTCCGTCTTACGGGAGACTCTGCCAGACGTTCCTAGCAGACACTCACAATACGTTTGGGTCTGCCAGGTCTGACTGGCATCCTCTCCCACCATCGGAGAAACTCACCACCAGGTAGTGGTCAGTTGACAGCTCCACCCCTCTCTTCACCCGAGTGTCCAAGACATGTGGCCGCAGATCAGATGAGATGACAACTAAGTCGATCATCGAACTACAACCTAGGGTGTCTTGGTGCCAAGAGCACATATAGACATCCTTATGCTTGAACATGGTGTTCGTTATGGAATATCCATGATGAGCACAGAAGTCTAATAACAGAACACCACTCGGTTTCAGATCAGGGGGGCCGTTCCTTCCAACCACACCCCTCCAGGTCTCAATAGCCGTGTTTCCATCAAGGTTTCTTGATGCGCATTTTGAAGTATCGCATCAGAAAAGGTGAATGAAATGGCACAATTCGAATTAAAGTTGATGCGATTGCTTGAGGTGGTTTTTGGGTTTTTCAAAACAGAGCTGATGCGCAAAACGAGAGATGGAAACAGATTTGTCGACTCAGTTCTGACGTAGCAAACATTCACGTCATGTGACTGATCAGCTGTTTCCGTTGTAACATCGTTAAAACTAGTTGGCATGACAGAATAAATGCAACTTACCCGATAGCAACACATTCCTGAAATATTCTCTCCATTTTGCCAAGATGTGTGGTTCGGTTCCAGTTTTCAACTGCTACTTCTTGTTTAGTGTAGACGTGCGTAACACTGACGTCTGATGTAATGCTGCTTTGCGTGGCCTGGTGGATTCGCTTCACGTCAGTTGATGGAAACAATTCTGATTTACATTAATTTTTATTTACATTTTTGCGAATTTTCAAAAATTCGCTCAAAATTTGAATTGCAAATAGATGGAAACACGGTTACTGTCATTGCCCACGTGAGCATTGAAGTCCCCCAGTAGAACAGGGGAGTCCCCAAGAGGCACACTCTCCAATACCCCCTCCAAGGACTCCAAAAAGGGTGGGTAATCTGAGCTGCCATTTGGCGCATAGGCACAAACAACAGTCAGGACCCATCCCCCACATGTAGGTGGAGGGAGGTTACCCTCTCATTCACCGGTGTGAACCCTAATGTACAGGCACCAAGATCGGGGGCAACAAGTATGCCCACTCCTGCTCAGTGCCTCTCACCAGGGGCAACTCCTGAATAGAAGAGTGTCTAACCCCTCTCAAGGAAACTGGTTCCAGAACCAGAGCCATGCGTTGAGGTGAGTCCGACTATTTCTAGCCAGAACCTCTCAACTTCACACACCAGCTCAGGCTCCTTCCCACCAAAGAGGTGACATTCCACGTCCCAATAGCCAACTTCTGTAGCCGAGGATCAGACCGCCAGGGTCCCCGCCCTCGGCCACCACCCATCCCACATTGCACCCGACCGCTTTGGCCCCTCCCACAGGTGGTGAGCCCATGGGAATGGGGACCCACGTCTCCTCTTTGGGCTGTGCCCGGCCAGGCTCCATGGGTAAAATCCCGGCCACCAGGCGCTCGCCAGCGTGCCCCACCTCTGGGCCCAGCTCCAGAGTGGGGCCCTGGTGACCCACATCCGGGAAGCGGAACATTGACTCCATGTATTTTATTCATCTTAAGGAGTCTTTGGGCTGCACTTTGTCTGATCCATCACCTAGGACCTGTCTGCCTTGGGTGACCCTACTAGGGGCATGAAGCCCCTGACAGCATAGCTCCTAGGATCATTGGGACATTCAAACCCCTCCACCATAGTAAAGTGGCAGCCCAGGGAGGAGTTATTTTAATTATTTAATTTTAATTCAGTAATTTTTTATTTCAAGTGTTTATTTTACTTACAACCACCAGAAATAAATTAAACAATTTGAAATATTAGTAAGTGTAGTGGGCATGACCTTGTCCACTTTTAAGACACCTGTGTACTTTTGAACTGTTCCAGAGATGACCTTTACTGACCTCTCAGTAAAGCAAGACATTTACTACAAAATCATTCATTTAGCTATAATCTGATAACATAGTCACCAAAAAGAGACTATTTCTATCTTTGATTTTAGGCTGATGTGATCAAAAGAATAACTTTTGTCATTTTCATGATGTGTGCTTTTAAGCTGTGTTATTCTGTAAGAGTTAAACGGTGTTCACTGCTGTGTTAAAGGTGAAATCTCGGGTCACAGAGACCCGACTGTTTTGTTTAGAAATAAGAAGACAGTTTAATCCGTTGTTTCTCCTGAAAAGGGCTCCAGCTGCTCTGTCTTTTCCTAAACAATTTCCCTCTGCTCGGGCTGTAACCTTGGGTCGTGATAACGGCAAGTGAATTGCTCAACTGGTCCGTGGACCAATGAAAAAGAGACAAGCCTCACTCCTCTCTTTGATCCTTCTTTAAGTTCTAAGCTGTTGCTGGAACTACAGAGTCGGCAAGAGTCCGAGAGAGTTTCTGGGAGCTTCGAAAGATGATGTGAACTTTCCAAAGAGCTGAATGACCAACAGTCACGCGCTAAGGACTCGTCATCCAGCTGGGACTGATAACATGTTGTTATGGGTCCACTCCGAGCGTAAGCTCAAAAACTTTGTTATTCCTTCCTGGAATAAATTATCTTGAGCCAAGAAGCCACGACTGTCACGACTTCTGCCGACGAAAGCGAGTATCACCGACACCGACAAGGTAAACACGCGTGGAGTCCAGCTTGGACTTGCGGGACCGACGACTCGTCAGTCTAAAGTTGACCACAGCTCTTTACCAGAACCAAGGCGGACGTCTTAAGGTAAAGGAGCAGCTGTTTGCTTGCTGGAGGTGTGATGATATCTTAGCTGGACGCGTACGGAAGAGTGTCATCTGGTTTCATAAATGCAAGATAAACTTCCTCTCTTAACCTCCCAATTCTTCTTAAATCTTTCCTCCTATCTTTTTCCCTCAATTCTAAGCTGGAAACTATTTTAAGCTGAAGAGCCCACAGACTAAATATGTTAACATCCAATATTGAAGTCTGTTGTGTTAAATTTAAGTGTGCTGACGTATTAATTTGAAAGAAAGTGAAATCATGTCAATCAAGTGTAATGGTGTTAATTTAGTTGATTCATTTTAAATAAATGATAGTGTCTCTTTGACATATCAAGCTAAGTTAACGTGTCCATTGTCACTCAATAGCTCTGTTTATTTATCCATCATAAAGATCACAGAAACATTGGGTAAACTGAAAAAGAACAGAATCCGTGAATTTACTATTCAATCTGAATAAGTAAATTAATTAAGGTAAAGAGGTCAGTATTAATATTGACCTCCTCATAACCCCTTACATCTGGTGGCCTCGTACGTGGTTCTGAAAGTTTATTGATATCTGTGGTTTCTCATGAACTGTAACGTCATGTTTGCATAAGAGGATCCAAGTTTTAAACTCTGAGGATAATGATTTTGGCTGGAAGTGTTCAAAGCAGGCAGATTCTGCATGTTTTTATCATTTGAAGCTGAGAGATTGTTATTGTTCAACTCCTTGACACGCTGTGGGAGCTTTTAGGTGAAGTTCTGTCAGCCCGTGGTCTGTGGGGGTGTTCTGGTTCCGTTCGGCCCAGTTCACGCACAGACTCCGGCACAAAGCTTTGTTGACCGCCGAGTCAAAAGCCTGAAAGCTAATTTAACATCTACAAGATTGCTGTTGTGGTATTTTACATTTTAGAGCAGGTCAAAGAAGCATATTACTGTTAGAACGTAGTCGGATAGTGGTTCTGTTCAGACCCGAGTTTCTGATCCACGAAAAAGTGGACCAGAACCGACCTTGACGCGCTCCGAGAGAGTCCGTGTTTGTTCAACAGCTGCAGTGCTGTGTTACTGAGCGTAACTAAGTTGGCCTGTCTAGGTGTGTTCGCCGCATGTTTCAGAATTTTGGAAAGTTAATTTGTAGCGTTTGAGTTGTTTTAAGAGTCCATAAGGTTGTGATCTGCGGTGCTAAGGTAACGTTACAGAGCTACGTGTCCAAGTACACGTTTGTTTATGAGCTGTGATTGGATGAAACGAGAGCTGGGAGCTGTCAATCACTCGTAGCGAGCGCTGATTCGCTGTAGTGGGAACGCACGCCGTTGCGACCAACCCACTTTGTCGTCATTTCCGGTACTACATTGGTCGAAGGTTAGAAAACTACATTTACCATGAATGCTTGGAATGAACTACAAACGCTGTGATTGATTGGTTGACGTCACGTATCTGTGTAGCGAGCTCCGCCTCGCTCAGCACAGCAGAGCTGGTGACGCGCTGCGTCGACCCGCCTATTTGTGTCGTCATTTCCTGGTGCACTTTGGGTGACAAGCAGTTTCACTCAAGACAGGACAAACGGGAGATTTCACTGAGAGTTTAAAAACTCATTTAAAGCCATCTAAACTGTCTCACAACATAGATTTGTCTCTGACAAGACGCAGTTCGAGCGTTTATCATGAACATACTAGAAACTAACTCTAAAAGGTAGTTTTCAGTTAAATACTGAATGAAATAAATCAGTCTCCACGTGATAAATATAGACTCAAAGCTGCCCCCTGTTGGTTAAAAGACGTTGACAGATGAGTTTTCTCAAATACATCATGAGAAGTCAGCATTTTTATGGTGAATTACCAGCTTTTAAAATTGTTCTGTACGCAAACAAAAACTCCTGTTTATTCTAAATACAAATTTTAGAATAACAGAGGTACAGACAAACAATTTATGCTCATTTTAAATACTGAAGAGATTTAAAATAACACTCAAAAGGGAATTTTTATTTGATTTTCAAATTAAATAAAAAAAAAAAAATGATGGAGAACAGAGCATTTCCACATTATGCTCTTCACATCTCTGAATTTTAAACAGAATTGGTGTGTACATCTGCACACTTTTAGTTAAAAATGGCATTTTTAACGTTTTTCTGTGTACAATTAATGACTCCAGTTTATTTTAAATAAAAAGTTTAAAATAACAAACAAAATTACATTTTTCAATCCAGATAACTGCGGCAACTCAAAACAGTTTTTACTGAAACTGAAATACATTCTCTTGGAGCAAAAAATAAAACAAAATCTGCTAACATTTTAGTGTGAACATTACATTTATTTGAAATCTTTAAGAAGGCGTTTGAGTGAAAGACAGAAAAATTAAGCGTGGTTTAATAGTAATTGTTTTAAAAGATAAGTCTATTAAGTTAACACGGCCACAAAGGCTTTAACTTACAACATTTTTCGTTGAAGGTAAAACCTAAAATAAATAAAAAGGTACTGAATGAAGTAAAGACTTGTTTATAGATTACTGGAATAAACCCAGGAAGCTGTTTTAGTTAAATAACTCACCGCTAAGAAAGCATTTATTTGCATACACTATTATAAATACCGTCTTATTGATTCAAACAAAATCAACACAAAAAGATGGGAGATAACAATTATGATGAAGCTTTACAGCTGCTCACAGCAAAGCTTGAATTGTTGAGGCATAATAACATTCGCAGAAGAGAAATTTTTCAACAAGAAAAACTTAAGTTAAAACGTGAGATCAAACAAAATCAAAACAAAAAGATGGGAGATACCGATTGTGATGAAGCTTTACAGCTGCACACAGAAATACTTGAATTGTTCAGGCAAGATAACATTCGCAGAAGAGAAAATTTTCAACAAGAAAAACTTGAGTTAAAAAGTGAGATTGAGCAATTAAAAAGAAAAATAAAACGGCGTGCTATAAATGGTTTTGATGTTCGTCAACTCCCTGACCCGATCTGGTTAAAAACAAAACCAGAGCGTGAACTACATTACCAAGAAAAGGTCAAATCCCACTCGCTGGAGCTGGAAGGGACAAGTTCATCAACTCCCTCTCCTAATAAAGGCGAGAAGAAACATGTTTTTCAAACTCACAAACCACGTAGTGAAGATGCCCGCTGGAACAATGAGCCGGAGTGGCTCAGACAAGACCCAGAGTACATAAAACGATTTCAAAGGGGGGGCGCACGTCCTAAAGATAAGAAAGATGGTCACAAAAGTATACCATATCACAAAAGGGGGTCCGAACAGGAACCCCCAGTTCAAGGACAAGCTCCTCCTGCCCCTGCACTGCGGACTGGACAGTCCGGGAGTAGCAAAAAATCGCAGAAGTTCCAGAAAAAAGGGAACATACCTCTATGCTCTGAGGAGATAGTGGACATAAGTTGGTTGTTTGAAAACTTGAATGATACAGAGGATGACCGAACTGGTACATTGAGTGACCTTGTCTTTGATAACTCAGAGCACATGGATAACTCAGAGCACACAGTTAGTGACAACAATAGCAAACGACAAAGAGAAAAACTTCTCAAAAAAGGCCTTGAGTTACAACATCGGTTTAAACAATCAATGATGAAACAGAGCGCTGTAACTGCTGTTGAGGCTCACATGCAAAACAAAACACCCACTGAGGTGTGCCCAGGTCAAAAGGTCGTATCCCAGACGCAAAAAAGCGAGAATAAACACCGTCGTCTCAAAGGTCCTCTGACCCCAGAAGAGGCAGAGAACATGCGTCGGTTGTTAGAAGAGTGGGATGATACTAGCGAGAATGAACACTATCGTCTCAAAGGCCTTCTGACCTCAGAAGTGGTGGAGAACACGCGTCGGTTGTTAAAAGAGTTGGATAATACTAGCAAGAATGAACAAGATTTTCAAACTGACATACACCGAAATGTTGGTACCAGTTGGAACAGTGACTCAAAATGGTTTAAAGGGAGCCCCGCCCCTAAAGCACCTCAGATTGAAAAATCTGAGACAAGCAACGAACCACAAAAGGTAGGTGTTCACTCTCTAAGAGACCCACAACGGTTCAGATC
>JBBPBX010033361.1:22721-33305 GCA_038048925.1 Garcialebias charrua
GGAGAAATTGATATAGTCAGCCTTCCAAGGCCAGAGCTAGATTCAGATTTTAGCATTGTGGGTCAGGCCAAGCTCTTTAGTTTCCACAAATTGTGTTTACTTACGCTGAAGTTGGGATTACAACTTCTCTAAGATCTCTTCCTTCCAACCGTCCATGAACACTGCCATAAAATTCCACAGTCCTGTCTGCTCAGCTCTGATACAGGTACACATATAGTTTGCACACAGACTGAGTGCTAGTGCAAAGCCTAGCACAGATATTCCAGACAGCTTAAACAGCTGCTGACTTTTCAGAATTTGTCGACAATCTAGATTTCCACCAACTCCAAAAAGTAGAATCCACTTATAATAAATCCAATTATGTTTCTGAGAAGAGGGCTCTCCTTCACCGTGTCTTCTTGTGAGAAAATTTGATTAATTGTGTTGAGAGACCAGTTGAACAAATCCATAGTTTACAATTCAGAAGTTATGCAAAAAGGGCCTCTGAAAAAGGTTCATGAAAAAGAGAACAAAAGAGCAAAAGCAGGAGGGGAGCGAGAGAGAGAAAAAAGCATTAACACGCCTTACCTGTACGTGCTACATCCTTTCCAGCCTGATCCCTCTGTCTTGCTAATACAAGTCCTTCTCGCCTTCTTTAGACCAGCTGAGATGAGCTGGTCTGAGCAGCCCAGTCCTCACCTCCTTCTACAGGGGCGCAGTGGAGAGCATCCTGTGCTCCATCATCAAAGTCAAAGTCAAGTCAAAGTCAACTTTATTGTCAGATCTGCAATATGTACTGTACAGGACATACACAGGACCGAAATTGCGTTTCTCTCAGTCCCTCGGTGCAACAGTAAACATCTAAACATTGAAACACTAAAACATATAATAATTGACATAAGCATAAAATAGTAAAACTAACACTGTCCTGAGTTTTTTGCATAGTGGAATAAGAGTATGAAAATTTACACCAACTCTAAAACTAAAACATTAAACATTTAATGAACATAATACTGTCCTGAGTTTTTGCATACTAGTATAAAAAAGAGTATAAAAAGTATTAAAAAAAAAAAGAGTGTTGCAACGTGTTGCATGGAGGCTGCACAGTTGCAGAGAGGAAAGCTCTACAGAGAGTGGTGAAGGCTGCACAGAAAGTCTGTTGGAGTCAGTCTCCCCACCATCACAGACATTTACACCTCCAGATGCAGGAAAAGAGCCACCTGCATCATGAAAGACCCCACTCACCCAGCACACTCACTCTTTGCCCCACTCCCCTCAGGACGGAGGTTGAGGAGCATCAAATGTAGAACCACTAGACTGAGGAACAGCTTCTACCCTGAGGCTGTTAGACTCATGAATAAATAATCAACACGAATAAACACTGCAAAATATCACATCATGCTGATGCTGATCTGTTTTCTTGTTGCTGTGTTCATCTGTGACCATCTGCTCATACAGACTCATGTTCGTGCTGCTGTTTATAATGATGTTTTTCTATTACATTAGGGCTTAGTGTATTACTAGTTGATGTTTTTTCTTAGTTAATCCTAGATGTTATTACTGTTTTTCTCTTGCATTTGTTGTTGGATGTAACTGGGACCCTGTGTACATAATCTCGTTTTCATCACATGTACCACATGCGGTGCAAATGACAATAAAGACTCTCTGACTCTCTGACTCTGACTCTGACTTTAGTGTCCAATCTTCCATACAACTCATCATGTCCTTTCTGCTTTGCCTAAGCTACCACCCTCACTGCTTTTTGTAATATCTCCTTATAATCCTGTCTCCTCTCTTCAGTTCCTTTCACTGTCATATATCTTCTTGTCTAACCTTTCTTTGGATAGTGTCATGGTCAGCGGCTTCGCTGACCCCCCTCCCTTTAGCCTGACCTCACACTTACTCCCTTCTGTCATATTTTTGCCCCTTCTGTCCACAGTCCTGTTTAGTTTTACCATTCATCCCAGTAATGCCTGTCACCCTTCCTTTGCTCCTGTAACCTTGCACCATGCCTTCCCTGCTTAATCAGTTCATCTGTACATGCCTTCCCTGCTTAATCAGTTCATCTGTACACCACTAATAAAATGTCATGTTTTTCCCATCCTACCTTCACGTTCTTTGTTCCTCTGCCCTTCGGATTTTTGTTCTGTTCTTTGTGTGATTTGTTTCTTGTTGTGTTGTACTTTGTCTCTGTCATTTCTTTTCACTCCCTCCTCAGTCTGCTTCTTCAGCCCTGATTCTACTCTTCTGCTCCTCATGACACTGTTTGTTTTTTCCTACTGTGTTTTGCTTTTCACCCATCTGTCATTTCTCACAGCCACTCCTGTCAGTCAACTGTTCACCACACCCCTTCTGCCTCTGCGTAGCAATCAGCCTTTCATTCTTTACATCTGTTCAGCTCTGCATTTAAACTCTTGCCATCCACCTCCAATCTGCCCAGTCATTGTTTTTTGTTGCAGCTCTGTTATCACAGACAACACGGTCCTTCTCTGTTCCTACCTGAATCTTTACCCATCCTGTTTGCCTGCCTAATCTTAGTTTTTAAGTTTTTGCTGCCACGCCAGCTTTTTGTTTCGTGTTGTTTAAAAATAAATCATTTTTAGTTTAAAAAGTACTCCTGCTTCAATCATCTTGCCTGCATTTTGGGTTCAAACCTAATGGATCATGACAGAATGACTGGGCCTACTGAACCCAACGGTAGGATGATCACTTTGTTTGAGTTTTTTGCCCGTGAGGCTGAGAAGGCTGCCCAGAGGGAGAGAGAGGAGGAGAGGAAAGACCTTTTCAGGGGCTCTACTGACCTCCACGTCGCCCGCTGCCGTTGCAGGGGCTCTACAGACCTCCACGTCGCACGCTGCCGCTACAGGGGTTCCACAGACTTCCACGTTGCCCATTGCCACCGCAGGGGCTCCACAGACTTCCACACCAGCATCGCCCGACTCACCGGCTGCAGGCTCCTTACCCGACTCGATGGCTGCAGGCTCCTCTCCCAACTCGACGGCTGCAGGCTCCTCGCCTGACTCAACGGCTGCAGGCTCCTCGCTCGACTCGGTGACTGCAGGCTCCTCGCCCGACACGATGGCTGCAGGCTTCTCTCCCGATTTGACGGCTGCATGCTCCTCGCCTGACTCGACGGTTGCTCCTGCTCAGTTTGGTGAGATTGGGTTCCACTCACCCCAGCTCCAAACCAGTGACTTTGTTATAATAAATCAAACCTTGTTACGTTTATTAACCTCTGCCAGAGACGATCCAAATCCAGACTGTATTAACCTTATGCTTTCCGTTGCAGAGAGCTTTGTGTTTTCTCAGCATGGTCTGGCCCAGCTTCCCATATACAAAGGGTTTTTGAGTAAGATGAAGGCTGCAACCTCCAGCCTGCCATAGTTGTTCCACAAGCGGCAGGGTCTCCTGTGATAGAACCTGCAACAGGTTTTCCTGAACCTGCACCAGAGTCCCTCGTGGGAGCCACCCAAGTTTCCTGTGCCGAAGGGTACCAGGAGGGATCCCTTCAAGTTTCTTGTGCCGAGGGATCCCAAGAAGGATCCCCTCAAATTTCCTGTGTCGAGGGGTCCCAGGAGGGATCCCCTCGTTTCCTGTGCCGAGGGGTCCCAGGAGAGATCCCCTCAAGTTTCCTGTGCCGAGGGGTCCCAAGAGGGATCCTCTCAAGTTTCCTGTGCCAAGGGGTCCCAGGAGGGATATCCTCAAGTTTCTTGTACCGAGGGGTCCCAGGAGGGATCCCCTCAAGTTTCCTGTGCCAAGGGGTCCCAGGAGGGATCCCCTCGTTTCCTGTGCCGAGGGATTCCAGGAGGGATCCTCTCAAGTTTCCTGTACCGAGGGGTCCCAGGAAGGATCCTCTCAAGTTTCCTGTGCCGAGGGGTCCCAGGAGGGATACCCTCAATTTTCCTGTGCCAAGGGGTCCCAGAAGGGATCCCCTCAAGTTTCCTGTGCCGAGGGGTCCCAGAAGTGATCTCCTCAAGTTTCCTATGCCGAGGGGTCCCAGGAGGGACCCCTTCAAGTTTCCTGTGCCGAGGGGTCCCAAGAGGAATCTGTCGCCGAAGTCTCTGAACCTGCCGCCGAAGACTCTGTGCTTTCCATCGAAGAATCTATGCCTGCCGCCGAAGACTCTGTACATGCCGCCGAAGACACTGTGCCTGCCGCCGAAGACTCTGTACCTGCCGCCGAAGACTCTGTACCTGCTGCCGAAGACTCTGTGTTTGCCGCCGAAGACTCTGTGCCTGCCGCCGAAGACTCTGTGCTTGCCGCCGAAGACTCTGTACCTACCGTTGAAGGCTCTGTGCCTGCCGTCGAAGACTCATCTTCGGCGTCCACCTACGCTCCGGCTGTTGCAAACGACTCTTCGGTGCCCGCCTTTGCTTCGGCTGTTACAGGTGACTCTTCGGCGTCCGCCTTAGCTTTGGCTGCTACAGGCGACTCTTCGACACACGACTACGCTTAGGCTGCTACAGGCGACTCTTCGGCGCCCAACTACGCTTCGGCTGATGCAGACGGCTCTTCGGTACCCGACTACGCTTCGGCTGATGCCGGCAACTCTTCGGCACCCGACTACACTTCGGATGCTGCGGGCGACTCTACGCCTGACTAGGCAACAGCCAACATCGCCATCTCTGGTCCAGTAATGGTCTGCATCCCCATCTCTGGTCCAGCAACAGTCTGTATCGCCATCTCTGGTCCAACAGTTGCCAGCACCGCCATCTCTGACACAGCAGCTGCAGGCACCACCATCTCTGACCTAGTAGCTGCCGGCACCGCCATCCCTGACCCAGCAGCTACCGGCACAGCCATCTCTGACCCAGCATCTGCCGGCAACGCCATCTCTGACCCAGCAGCTGCCGGCACCGCCATCTCTGTTCCAGCAGCTGCCGGCACAGCCATCTCTGACCCAGCAGATGCCGGAACCGCCATCTCTGACCTAGCAACTGCCGGCACCGCCATCTTTGACCCAGTAGCTGCCGGCACCGTCATCTCTGACCCATCAACTGCCGGCACCACCATCTCTGACCTATCAGCTACCGGCACCGTCATCTCTGACCCATCAGCTGCCGACACCACCATCTCTGACCCATCAAGATACAAGATACAAGATACAAGAGCTTTTATTAACATTGCACCAGGTACAACGTGATTATGTATACACAGTCATCCAGAAGAGGGTTAGAGAATGTAAAGCTGCTGCTTATTCAAAACACATGACATGTTCTTCAGCGCGGCCTCTCTCATCCGTCTCGGGATGAAGGTCAAAGGTGTGAAAAAAAGGTAAGTAAACATGGGGGTTACAGCATTGGTATTAAAAAAAATGTATCACATTTTGTCTGCAAGACACCGCATGACACAGTAAAAACCATACCATAAGCACATAAGGACAGTTACATGTTGCATGTTGAGACTGAGGCAGGGAGGATCTGTCCATGATACATTCCGGATGCCTCCGATAACGCTCATAGAAAAGTTCTCCGGGGGGTAGCAGACAAGACAAACAGCAGCTATTTTTTCCACAGTAAGCACATCTCAGGAGAAATTAGATATCCAGCCTTTCCCAAGGCTGTTTCCAAGGGAGTCAGATAAGAATTAACAAATATTTTCACATCAGGCACACATTGTAATTTCTGTGGCCTTCAGTCTGTAAGGGCGATTCTGTTCCAATCCAATTCGGGACTTTTTCCACTGATCCAAGCTCTGACCTCAGATGTTGACCACAGCTGACCAGAGTCCCAATCCGAGGGTGATCTGTTCACCCTCTGGATAAGCTCGCAAACAGCTGATTTCTGATGTTGACCACAGCGTCCAGAGTCCAAATCCGTGGGTGAGCTGTTTCACCCTCTGGATAAGCTCACAAACAGCTGATTTCTCGAGGTCACGGCGCAGACCAGACATCGGGTGCTCCAGGCAGTTAAGTCCTGCTGAAGTCTCCCTCATTTTGCGATAGACCAGTGCTCCACAAACGCCAAAAAAGCAAAGCGCTGCCATCATAATCCAATATAATCCAAGATTCTTCACCTCCACAGAGCACTCCCAGGAATCCACGGAACCCATGGCGGAATCCATGGCGTATCCTCCGTCACTCTGTGAGGGTGGGAAGGCTCCCCTTGTGCCGTTCCTTTCTGTAGAGATCTTGTTTGTAGAATCGAATGCCCAAACCTCCAATCCATCTTAATTTGCGTTCGAGGTGCTTAGCTGAGGAGCTGCCAGCAGCAGGGGGGCAAGGACAGGAGAGGGAAGGGTTGCGACTGCCTCCATCGACACCTGCTGCCGACACCGCCATCTCTGACCCATCAGTTGCCGGCACCGACATCTCTGACCCATAAGCTGCCGGCACCACCATCTCTGACCTATCAGCTGCCGGCACGCCATCTCTGACCCATCAGTTGCCGGCACTGCCATCTCTGACCTAGCATCTACCGTCACCGCCATCTCTGACCCAGCATCTGCCGGCACCCCCATCTCTGACCCAGTATCTGCCGGCACAGCCATCTCTGACCCAGCAGCTGCCGGCACCACCATCTCTGACCCAACAGCTGCCGGCACCACCATCTCTGACCCAGCAGCTGCCAGTACCGCCATCTCTGACCCAGCAGATGCAGGCACCGCCATCTCTGACCCAGTAGCTGCCGGCACCACCATCTCTGACCCAGCAGCTGCCAGCACTGCCATCTCTGACCTAGCAACTGCCAGCACCACCATCTCTGACCCATCAGCTGCCGGCACCACCATCTCTGACCCATCAGCTGCTGACACCGCCATCTCTGACCCATCAGCTGCCGGCACCGACATCTCTGACCCATAAGCTGCTGGTACCGCCATCTCTGACCCAGCAGCTGCCGGCACCGCCATCTCTGACCCATCAGCTGCCGGCACCGCCATCTCTGACCTAGCATCTGCCGGCACCCCCATCTCTGACCCAACATCTGCCGGCACCGCCATCTCTGACCCAACAGCTGCCGGCACCACTATCTCTGACCCAACAGCTGCCGGCACCGCCATCTCTGACCCAGCAGCTGTCGGTACCCCCATCTCTGACCCAGCAGATGCCGGAGGAGTTAGCAAATACTGTAGTAGAGGTAAAAAGAGTGTCATTTTTACCTCTACTACAGTATTTGCTAACTCCTCCTTCAGAACAACTTCTATTGCGTTTTTTTTTTTCTCATCCACACCATGGTAAAACAGTTTGAACCTTGCTCCAATGCTGCAAGCTTTGCTGCCTTTTCTTGTGGTCTCTTGGACACATAAATACCTACCTTCCTTCTCTGCATCATCAGTCAGCTTCTCTACCTTAACCGGTCATCATCCCCTCATTAATGCCCCTTTTCCACTTGGTGGCGCGGGTCGGATGTGACGTCATATTTGCGTGCCAAACGCGCGTTGGACAGCATTTCCACCTCACAGATGTGCCGCGCCAAGATTCCGGACTCATTTCAGAGCAGGGCTGAGGCTGGCAGGACCCGAACCGGGAGGAGGCTGGACTGAGTTTGAGGAAGATGCTGCCGCGAGGGAGCAAACACCGAAGGACTTTACAAGATTAACATGGTAAAAACAATTATTTGTATTTAAAATTATAGCTAAGATATGTCTTAAGCTGAACTATTCCTTAATAAATTCATGTTGTTGTCAAAATGGCAGGATTTTAAAAAGTAGTTTCGCCACATGCACGCGCGCGCACGTGAGCCGGCTTTATTTCTATATAATGTAGCTAAATAAACGCTTTAAAAAATATATTTCATAGCTGACGTTATATCAAGAGGGTGCTTGAGCTGAACAGGTCCTTAATAATTTCACGTTGTGGTCAAATCAGCTGGATTTAACAAAGTAGGTCGACACGTGCACGTCACATGCACGCGCGGGTGGGGTCGATCGGCGTTCTTTCTTTTAAATGTAGCTAAATAAAAGCTTAAAAAATATATTTCATAGCTGGCTTTATACCACGAGGGTTCCTCAGGTGAACAATTCCTTAATAATGTCACGTTGTGGTCAAATCTGCTGGATTTAAATTGATTTGTTTTGACTACTTCCAAACCTGTCACATGTGCTACGAAAATAAATTATAAAAAATCGAATTTTAATTCAAATAACTCCAACAGCTTACAGTGTGTACATGAACATCTTGTGATTACACTGTGTTGGTTTGAAAAATATCTGCTTTGTGGTTTCTGAGATATAAGATATGTGTTAAATACTAGTAGAAAAAAATAAGCTAGGTCGACACACTTATGTCTATAAAAAATCGAAATTTTAATTCAAATAACTCAACAGCTTACAGTGTGTACATGAACATGTTGTGATTACACTGTTTTAGTTTGAAAAATATCTGCTTTGTGGTTTCTGAGATATTTGATATATGTATATATATCTTATATATATCTTATAAAATATATCTACATATAAAACCGTTTCTAGACTGAATTACCGGTAACCATGTTTTTCTTTTTTTACAGTTAAGAGGAAGAAGTCAACACCAGAATTTATCAACTTGTGTCTTCTGGAGGAAGCCCATGAGACAACGGGAAAAAATCATTTAGGTGGATGCAGTATTTATTTTTGTGCTTTTTTCACTTCTTAGTTTTCATAATAAACATTTTATTTCTTAAGTGGTGTCATTGAACAATAATTTCCTAAACATATTTTACAATGTTAAGTGTGTACAGTATAGTGTTTGTTTAAAAACATACTGGAAGTTAAGAATATTTTCCATTTGCATTTGACCTTTAAAGAATCATAAGAAAAAGATTATTAGATTTGAACAGCCCTCCATCCATCCATCCATCCTTCCTGATGTCGTGTCATGGGTAGTGCAGCAGCTTTTGCCAGGATGCACAAACGTCAACATGAACCCATCCATCCATCCATCCTTCCTGATGTCGTGTCATGGGTAGTGCAGCAGCTTTTGCCAGGATGCACAACGTCAACATGAACCCATCCATCCTTCCTGATGTCGTGTCATGGGTAGTGCAGCAGCTTTTGCCAGGATGCACAAACGTCAACATGAACCCATCCATCCATCCTTCCTGATGTCGGGTCGTGGGTGCAGCAGCTTTTCCAAGGATGCACAGACGTCAACATCAACCCCGATGAAGCTGTTCTTGGATGCCCAAACGAGTTTCCTGATCAACAAACATTTAATTATTAATACTTTGTTTTTACGTTTAAAGAAACACGCTTTTAATGTTTAAGGGACAGTTTAAACCAAATTATCCATTTGCATTTGACTTTGAATTATCCCTGACAAAATATTACCGTTTAAATTTAATGAAATACAAACATTTAATATTACAGGGCCAATTGAAACCTAATTAATTCCTAATCTGTACCTTACTGTAAAAATAGTTTAACTGATTACAGGGCAGTGCGATCAATGTGTTAAGCAATGTTAACAGGAACCTTGTACATATATGAGAATAATCTTTATTATAAAGAAAAAAATGGAAAACACATGGGTTTAAAACAAGCTGAAAAGGCAATAAAGTAAGATTAGAGCATTAAATAGCTCAAGGGACATTACCGCCAACAGGTGGTGAGACAAGGTCCTGCAGGGTGTTCTTCTTCTAACGTTTAGTGGTGGCTAGTAAATAGCTTGAGGTAACACTACCGCCACCACGTGGTAGGACGAGTGAGATTCTACACCCCGCCCACAGAAAGGCTGCAGTAGTGAATGGAGACAAACCTACATGTGAGCCGATCCGAACTGAACCAGACCGGACCAGACTGAGCCGCTCTGGGCCGAGCGAGTGGAAAAGGGGCATTAGACTTGCCGACCTCAGTCCTATATTCTTGACTTTCCTCTTCTCCCTCCTGACACATTTCCAACCTCGTGGTCTTTGACTAACAGTAGCACAATTTCTGCCGGCATCCTGTTTGTCAACATCGTTGACGGTTTGTGTTAACCCAAGTCTTGACTGATCCAGTATGATGTTGTTTAGATAAACTCACATGTTAGTTTTTGCAAAAGTGTTGTACATCAGACAATCTTCCTGATACAACCCTTACCATTTACCTGGCACAAGAGATACACTGGCTTGTGCTCCGTCGTGGCTTGTTGTCTTACACATTTAAATATTTTGCACACAAACACAAAAAAGCAAGGTTTACTTTCTTTCCCTGTTCACTTCCAGTCCATATAAATACTCATCTCATAAACTGCAAAACATTCACTGTTTAAATTCTTCAGTGACATGGGATATTGGTGTATTGCTTCTTTTATTTTAAAACATTATATTTAGTCAAGTTTTATGAACAAATAACCAAATGTCTCTTTTATGGTTAAAAGTCAAATGAAATCAGATGAAATTGAAATAAATATACAACCAAATACAGTAAGTAAATTAAAGAAGCAATTATAGCCAAAGTTTATTTTTGCATCTAATATAGCACATTTGGAGAAAAAAAAAATTCTTCTAATTTTCTATGTAACATTATATACTTAAAAAAGTATTATCATGAAATTTGCAGAAGGTGCACATCTGCAACAACCTCTTAAGCTTACACCTAAAATTACAACATTCTTAAATTAACTGCACAAAATCACTCTAAGGGCTACAAATGTCCTGTGGGCCGAACTTCACACACCGACTAGCTGCACTTGACACGTCAAAAAAT